>VUYV01000718.1:22603-32819 GCA_008711295.1 Anarhynchus alexandrinus | reverse complement strand
ACAAATAGATTAAACACAATACTCTTGTTTTAGAGGGTAAACACACACACACACAACCACCACCACCACCACGATTTAAAGGAAAGCTTAAATTATTGCCAAGATTACAAGCCAGCCTTAGCTAGCCAAGAAAGATCAAAATGGGGATTTTGTCTTAGCAAACAAGAAATGAAGTAGCAGGCAGGCAAAGCAATAGGAAAGTTGTCTCTATGGAACAAAAATATCTTTTTTTCTTGGCTGTTAGTCCAGATATTTATCTGGAGTAAAGTCCCAACTTTCTGGTTTTGAACAGAATGATATTTCCCTAACACCTAATCCTTTTGAAGTTACCAACCCACTTTAGTATCAGCACAGATTAGAAGTTTCTTAAGTCTGAATCAAGAGCATTGAAAGCTTTTGGAACAGCTATGGGGAGAGCAGAGTAAAAGCTGTTTGATCTCCAAGTAATGTCATGTCATAGACATGCACCTTAGAGGCAAAACCTCCCTTTCTGCTCTTAAAAATACAAGCCAGCCACAGTATTTGGATGTCATCACCATTGCATGAACATTTTGAAGTATCTGAGATGAAGAAGTATTTTGTGTGATTTGGCTTTACGCAATTTTTCTTCCTGTTCCTCTATCATCTGAGCAGAGACACCTGTAAATTATGCTTTTTACTCCATTCCTCTTATGATCAGCTGGCCCAATTAGGAAGATAAAGATATAATCCAAATTGAAAAGATTTATCATTTTCCTTTACTCTTCTGAAAGCTTCTGTGCTACCTTATAGAGGTACAGTAGTGTGAAACTCCACATTTGCAACATAAGATACCAAATTAAGTGCCAAAAAAAAAAGAAGAGAAAAGCAGTATAATGTTGATCTATGCCATATAGCCACTTCCAGCCAAAGGTGTCCTCATGCCATTACACCACCAAGAAGCATTGTTCCACAAATATTCCAGGATGTGTGTTTACCTGCTAAAAGGATGGGAACCATCCCCCTGGAAGAGGGCAGGTTTAGATTGAACATTAGGAAGAAGTTTTTCACTTTAAGGGTGGTGAGGCACTGGAACAGGTTGCCCCGAGAGGTTGTTGAGGCCCCATCCCTGGAGGTGTTCAAGGCCAGGCTGGACGTGACCTTGGGCAACCTGGTCTGGTGGGAGGTGTTCCTGCCTATGGCAGGGGGGTTGGAACTCGATGATCTTCAAGGTCCTTTCCAACCTAAACCACTCTATGATTCTATGATTCTATGATCTGGATATCAGACAATACTTTAGACCTTTCTTTCCTTATTAAGCTGGCATACTTAGGTTGACACGGCTGTTGCAGTGAGAGAAAACTTTGCAGAAGGGATGAGTAGCTGAGGAGGAAGAAGGAGCAGCAGATGAGGCTGACAGGTTTTGATTCTCCACTTTTGTTTTTATGCCAATTAAACAGCACCTTCTGCAGGTGTTTCTGCCCCTGGGGAGACTGGGCAGAGCAGTTGCTCTAAGACTGACCAGCACCGAGGCCGAGTGGGGTTCTGAAATGTCAGGTTCCAAAAACAGCAGCTGTTTTTGCAAAGCTCGCACGGCTGAAAGGAGTTGGCAGAGACTTACAAAATCTGTCTTGTTTCTCAGCCGTCCCCTCACTTGGCCTCTGGAAAACGGTTCTTGCTCAGGTGAAATATTCTTACAGACGCACAGACTCTAGCAAGTCCCTGGACTTCCACATATATATTTGATTATAAGTAGAGTCATATAATATTAGCCTAATTATACACCTCTTATCTCTTAACTGCCATAACAAAATGTGCTCTCAGTTCCATTTTGACCTGCACAACACCACTAACTTAGAAAAAGCAAGATGTAAAAGCAGTCTTCATCATTTTTTAATTGGTTTCCTAAGGAAAGGAAGCTTCTGCAATCCTGCTGTATGTCTGCCAGTCCCCACTATTCATTAAATATGTTGGCCAATTTCAATCATCATTAGAAACGAGGTATGTTTCAAGGATATTAAGGTTGCTAATGATAGTTAGGAAGAAAGAAGAGATGGACTACAGCTGGTGTTGCAACTATAAGAATTGGATGTTCAGGGTTTCCATCACAATATTTGGCACCAAAGAATCTGCAGAATGGATAAAGAAACCAGATTTTGCGAAGCCTCCTGTTAGTGGAGATCCTTATTCTTTCCTTTCTAAATCCCTTTGGCAACTAGCACAATCTGGTGAACATTTATATAGTCAACCTTAGTGGTGTTGCTCATGCTGTAAAAATATGAAGATTATTTGTTGAATTACTCTCCTCCCTGCAGTTCTTAAAACTATATCAAGATACTTTTCATTTCTCAGTGTATTACATTCTGTATTGCATTAAACTGAAGCAGTTACTTAATCCTTGCAACGTTCACATTCAGGTTTTGATATTCAGCTGAATTACCCCAACATAGGCATAGAAATCAGAGTTACCTGAAGAGTTCTCCCTCTTTCTATCACTATATGATCTTCCCTTTCTTTACAACGTAGGACTAAGTCTTCTGTTATTGTTATGGAATATTTAAAACCCATTCAAAAAATCTGTCAAGCTTGTTTTCAAAGACATTTGGAATGAAAATCTTTAAGAAAGCCATTTTCAGAAATTTCTTGAACTCTGTTTCTTCCCTGAATTTATATTTTAGTTTGAAAGGTAATAGCATGGTCATGCAAGTAAAAATTACCATAAATTTAACGAACTGCATTGCTGAACGTAATAGAAAAGTTTTCTGTTAAACACGGGATTTCTTCATTTAAAAAGAGAGGAGGTGACAGTACATTTTTTTAACTGCTCTTTCCACTGACAAGAATGCAGCAAACATTTCACTTGGCTGAATCAAGAAATTAAAAGATGAAGGCATTGCTTTCTACTCATGATTCAGCAGACTACCACAACCTGTGTGCAGCTCCAAGCATATGCATAACTAGACTTTAAGCATATGCTCAATAGATTTTTTTGAACTAGAGCCACATATTCTGTTCTGTGCAGTTTTCAACCTCTTCTAGCAGCTGAACTTCAAGCACAACACAGTTCCCATTTAGAATCCCAACTAGATAATTAATGTCTTATAGGCTTTCATTAAGAAACCCTTTATATATCAATGGTGGATAGCATTTCAAGATTTGATGTTTCACACAAGGAGATACAGGAGGTTAATGGACAAAAATAATCCTTTCCAAGCTCAAATTAATAGCTGTGCTAACTGGGATGCATAATAAATAAGCGTAGCAGCAATTTGCTCACTCTCTGATTAGAATAGGTTCACCAAGTCAAAGAACAGGGAGGCAGACACAGATAACAATGCTCTATTAGTATTGGCCACGAACTGTCATGTTAAATGAATAGCGATTCTTCAGATTCTTTGCACAAACATTACTTATTGTCTTTGATCACAAGGACTAGAACATTCAGGTTGCATTTCTCCCCTTGTAATGATTGAAGATATCCGCTGCCAGCATTAAAATGGCATGAATTTCGATGACATTCCTAGCAGAGGCAGTTCATTTAATGGTCTTTAATTAAAGGTAGAAGTCAGGACCTGCCTGTCTTATAAACTTCCTGGAGCGTCACACTCTCCGTCTCTGGAAGTCATGATAGCAAGAGCTCTTGAAATACTCAAGACATGAATCTTTGGCCTTAATTTTTAGGCTCTCATTTCTTAAAAATCTTAGGCAAAAGCATCCTAAACAAGTGTACTCATTTTCTGTTTAATTACCGCTTTTTTAACTTCTGGCTCTTCACGACAATAGGTTAAAGAATTTGTCCTGAGGACCAAGACCTGTTTTACAAAGAGATTAAAAAGCATGGGCAAAATGATCATGAGCAATATGTTCAGTGGACTCAGTCCAGTTCCCAAAGGACTTTAACACTGCATTAGGCAAAATATTTCTACAACTTACAAAACACTGAGCAGAAATAGAAATAACAGGAACTCCCTTTGATCTGTCCCAAGCACAAAGATAAAAGGATAATTATAAAGGTATGGGAAATCTCACCTTGCTGTTGCCAATACCTTGTAAGTCACAGGTTGTAGCTCCATCTTTCATGCTAGGGCTTCTCCTGTACATTTCCTGAGCGCTCATTTGTAATAGATTTTCTCAAAATAACTTATTATTATTTTTTTCTTAAAACACAGCTAGCAGGAAACAGATGGTAACGAAGTAATTCCTCCTCCAAAGTAAGCAAGACAAATATTGAACCAGAATAATGACTCAATGATTTGCCTCAGTCAGGTTGTTTAAGGTTGCTACTTTGGTATTAATTGCTACTTTAATTACACTGACAGCAAGTGTAGTTTATAAATGAGACCCTGTAGGGTCATTCAGAAAAATGTCGAGTCGGATCTTGGTTCTGCCTTTAACTTCCCATGTTACGAACATCAAGTCATCTCAGCTTGGTGTCCCATATTTCAGCTACACAGCGGCTAATGCTTTGCATCCCTTAATTTGTGTTCTATGTATCTGTTTGTCTGCTCTTGTGCCTCAGACCTGGCATCCTCCACACCTTAGAATAACCAGGGATGGGACTCATCTGTGCAATGCAGGTGTCTACCTTCGATCTAGTGACTCCTGGGTGCCTCTGTGATTGAAGGAAAGCAAAAGGCAATTTGGGGACGTGTAAAGTCTAAGATAAGGTATATCAATTATTCCCCTAAAGTCCATCTGTTGGTTAGAAGGACAGCCTGGGACGACTGGTGCAGATCTAAATGTCTACATGTTATGTATCAAAAGCCAACAAACAAATCTTTTACTTTCACCGCTGTAAAAGACTGATTTGACATGTAACTACTTTGAAGAGGCAGTGAAAGTGAAAATACAAAGTATACTTATGTGTCTATAAATATATATGCATATGTACACAAATAGATACAGAACACATTTATATCCATATATATAAAAGTATATCTTATATATACACTTTCAGGATATGTTAAAGGTCTTTTTTTCATAGTGCCTGAAGAAGAAATAGTTAATATTCTATTGTAGATGGTACAGATATATCAGAGTTGAGGTCATCTTTTAATCATCCTCAGACTCAAAATCCTCAATCACGTTATCTTCACACACTGTTAAGGATGTACAGTCTGACTCTTTCATTCAGTGAAAATTGATAACCTAAGAATTGAGTAGCTTTATTCAAGTTACACAGAGAGTAAAGTTACTTTCCTAAGATCCCGTGAAGTAGAATCAATAGCTGAATTCATTTGATCAGGCACAATCTAATTTTATGCAACAAGAGCACTCTTGCTCTCCAAGCATCAGAGCTAAAGTGGGCTATCCACACTGCATATTTGCAGGTACGCTGTACTCAGCCAGGCTGTAAATTATCCTTTCACATCCTTAAGTAAAACTGTAGAGGTCCTTGCTATAAAAATATGCAAGCAGGCACGAATGTGATGGGCATTTTGAGCAGAGATAACCCCTTGTGCCTAGTTCCTGAAAATGAACAGCTAGACTGCTGGCAATTATCTCTAATTACAGTTGGTATAAAAGGTTTTTCGTAATGCACTTTTGTACTATGCGCAACCTTGAAATGAGGTCCCAAGGCTGAAACGCTTGTTCCCCTTTTCCATTAAATACATTTTAAAAAATAATAATTAGAAGATCATTCAGGAGGAAAAATAACACTCTGACATGGTCACTTAGTAAATACATAAGATATTATTTGCCTCTCAAGAGGGCTGATCCTGTCCCAATGATTTAATGATTTAACCATCACATAATCCATTTCATTATCAGAGCTGAAGGAGGAGAGAGAAGAAAAGTATCATTAAACCCATTGTCCAGATAAGGAAACAGCCACAAAAGGTTCTTTGCGTATGTTCAGCATCAAAGATTAGAAACTGCCAGTCTCCTAGCCCAAGGGTGAGCCGTAGGACGCCAATAACTTTGACTTTGTCAAGAAAACTCTCTCCGTCTATCAGCCTCAGTTCTAGTTTTCATTGATTATTTTTACTTCTTAGGATTTTGCCCTGTCCACATTGTGGTGATTAGCTCTAAAGCAAATACATCGAGACCTCTTGATAGCAAAAAGATAATCTTCCTTCAGTGCTTGGAACATAAATATTAGACTGGTCTTGTCAAACAGATCTTTCTATAAGACCTGGCCAAATGCTTATAATTTTATCAATCCATTAATCATTCCAACCAGAACTTTGTTGTTTGGACTGCTTTCTCAAGCTGAGCTCTGTTGGTAAACAACTGTTTCTGAGAAAACCTCAGGATTAAAATTCTGCCTTTTCTTAAACACTGTTGATGGGAGACATAGGGGAACTGAGCTGAAGATGATAAGCTCTTATTTACGTACTGGGTAAAACCTGAGTTCTTTGGTGCCTGTCTCCTCGTGTGTTCCTTAGGTTACCATAGGTACCATGAAACCCTCAATATTTACTGAATCCTAACGTTTACCTGACCCACTGCATTTGCTGTGTTTAGAAGCAAGATTGCTATGAATACTCTGCTAAATGTAATCGCTGGGAACAGCAAATATCAAGATTTTAATGGCCCTCCCTGTATCTCTTTGTTCTTATAAATGAGTTCAAATGTTCATTTGACTAGCCAAAAGAAAAGAAAAAAGAAATAGAAAAATTAGAATTTTACTTGTCTATAAGTTCCCTCATCTCAGGATTCTGTACTTTCCGAATAATAAAACTCATTAAAATCCCTGTGAAACGAATGAGCTCCAGCATATCAAACTGAGAGTTACATAATTTGAAGGGTCTGATTCTGTGGAGGGCTGGTTGTGCTTTCTTGCCTTTAAAATCAAAAGGAATTGGTGTCTCTTCTCACCTTCAATGATCAAAAGATTCTCTTGAGCCGTTATGTTAATTAGTCTCATAGATAGCGCTGAATTAAAATGGAATACTTCATACTTGCAAAAGGCCTTGAGATCTGCAGGTGAAGGTGCCTACATCATCACCCCCATTTTACAGATGGGAAAGAAAAATGACTTATTCAAAATAATCCAGGAATAAACCCAGAAGTAGATCTTCCAAGTCTCAGTTCAATGCTCTAGGCACAGCTGAGCGACTTTGTTTCAAAGCACCATTCCTTAATCCAGAGAAGATGTGCTCTCTGTGGCAGTTTTTAAGTTGACATGTTAATTATTTTACAACATACTTGTGTCCTAGAAGAGAACCAGTTGCTCCAAATTTCATGACACCAGCCATTAGGACTAAAAAGTTATTGAAAATTAATTTGATTATTCATATGAGTACAAAACCATATCATGAAAGACTGAGCTGAAGGAGAATAGCTTGAAGCAATGGTGGAAAATGTGACCCACTGAACATGATAATTTCAGATTATAGGTAATTTAGGTTACCCCAGAGAACTATTATAGCTATACAACAGAGCACTGTGTTTGCTTTGGTATTAATTATCACATTTTCAAACCAATGAGCACTATGATATGTTGGGTCTGATCTTCAGATTTTGTCAACTGCAGTGCTGACACTGTACATAGGCTGAATCTGGATAGTTTGCTAAGTTTTATGGGCAAAACCAATAAATAAGACCCAGCTAAAAAGAAGGGTTTTTTTTACATATAACTTATTTTAGACAACTCTGAGATTGCCCTTAGGGTGCAAAACAGAAAACCTTTTTAAATGGAAAATTTTGTGGAACGGGAGGAGGTGTGTGTCTCGTGTATTGCCTCAGTGTCAGATATGTTGACCCAGAAACACAGCAAAGGATGTGTTTGACAAAGACAGTCTCTCTGCTGTTCAAAAAGATTAGCTGTCTCTGTTGTGGTCCTCCTTGTTGTAGTGACCGTACCAGCAAATCTGGTCTTCATGCCAGTTCTCTTAGAAGTGTCTGCCGTGTTTCCATAGTAGAAATACTCTGGGTCTAGCTCAGAATCAGACATTAGGGAATGGGTTACAGATGACTGACTTCTTAAGGATTAGTAACTCAACCATGCTGGCAAGTGGAAATCATGAGATGGACATGGAATCAATGAAGAACGTTGTCTTGTCCTGGGGGAACAATCCTTGATCTCCTGTAATGATAGAGGTGTTGATTAAGTGT
Organism: Anarhynchus alexandrinus; assembly: GCA_008711295.1. NCBI lineage: Eukaryota > Metazoa > Chordata > Aves > Charadriiformes > Charadriidae > Anarhynchus > Anarhynchus alexandrinus. The sequence goes on along the minus strand of VUYV01000718.1, from coordinate 24,800 downwards.
TATCTGACTCCTTCGGAGAGTCTATTTTGCTGTGGCCAAAAGAGAGTTTCTATAAACATGTTTCTATTATGATCTCCTTCAGGACAGTCACTGGGGAATAGTCTTGGAGTTACGCATCACAAAACACACACTAAAAATCTTATGTGGTTCTGAGTAAGAACGTCAAGACTAGGAAATGAAGGATGATCTCTCTAAGACTGAGGATAAGGGTGTGGGAGGACCTGCAGGCTTCATAGCCCTGCCTTGAGTTGTTCACAACGATGAGATGAATTTGGTCTTTTCATGCTTTTGCTTCAGTCTTCTTCTCTAGTAGAACTTTTGGGGTTCAGATGTACAAGAAAAAGACAATTACAGCAAAGGAAGAGGGAACAATATGTTAAATATAGGTATTTGGGACAGGTTTTTTATGCACACGTGTGCAATTGCTCACTAGAGTCCGGTGTAAGACCAGATCTTTACACAGAGATTTTACAATTTTGATTAAGCTGATATATCTGTGTCTGCTTTTATCTCACTAGAGAAAATACATTATTTTGCCAATTTGCTCTCAAAGAAAACTTTTCAATGGTACAAATGAAATTTGGAGGAGTCGTTGGTCAGGCAGCCGCAATGATCATCAGTTTGTAAGGAAAGTTGGACATTCCACAAGTTGTGGTTAGAGAATACTAAGGAAGAACTCTTCTCACCTGGCTGCAGAGAGTGAGTTTTGCAAGCTCTCTTTTCTCAAAATAATGACTGTAATTTCACAAACGCAGTGTCACCGGGAAAAGTTAACTGTAGGTTCACAGGAAGATAATACATCACACTGTTCTGAACTTGCCCAAATAGTGGTCAAAGCCCTAACAGAGCTCCTCTGAATCAGGTAACAACTATTATCCCGGTTCCTGATGAACAGGTTTCTTTTTTTTTTTTTCTAATTTCCTTGGGTCTAACCAGGCTGTGGGACAGTAATGACACACCCTTCCTGGGTGCAAACTCCACCCTCCTGTTTCTCCACACAACAAGAGCCCCCCTCTCTCTCTTGTTCCCAAAAGTTCAGTAGGAGATATGCTAAGGATATGCACTCAGACAACTTGACGCTTCATTCCATGACTATTTATCTTTCATTTAAGTAGCAGAATAGGTACGTTAATTTATTCCAGGAAGAGGCATTTTCCTGCCTTAGGCTCCTCACCAGTTTGGGCAGTTCTTCAAGTAATTTTCAGTCTGCTTTCTCCTCGGAACCAGCCTTCCTCTTATACTCCCCCTCCTCTTTTTCCCTTCTTCAAATCAATTTTATTTGATTTTTAGGTCCACTTGCCTTAAAAAAATTCTCTTTTAAGACCCTTTTGTGCTTAGTGCTCTCTGCACAGCAACTGACGAAATATTTTTCCTTTTATAATCTCCAGTGATACACTCAGGTAACTCGCTGACTATCCACCTTAGGTGGTCAAAGTGCCCTTTTAATTATGTGTTGCTAAGTTACCAAAGGTGGGATCTAGCTATTGGAATGTGGACTCCTTAAAGGTAGACACCTAATTTGGAGCTGATCGTTCTTGACACCCTTTTAATTGATAAAAGGAAATATGTAAGGTATCTAAAACTCTAGTGGTGTCTATCTTGGATACTCAGGTTAGCATGACCGGAATTATCCTCTGTTGGTGATTATTTAACTGTAAGATGAACCTACCATACCAACTCAAATGTTTCACTTTTATACAGGGTTATAATAATCCTACCCCAGTATTATGACTCAGAGCTGGGGGAATGTAACTCCAGGGGATGAGCCCATGTCCTGTTTTAAGTCTTTCAGTGCAATGATTTGGATTATAGTTTCTAGCACCAGTATGAGAAAAAGATAATATGTAATGGGTACTAAAGATTCATTCACACTACACTTTAATTAGAAATTCTGAAAGAACAACATGTCTGTTGAATCACAGTGATAAAGCTAATACATGTATAATGCAAATAACTACGTTTCTATGATAACCAACTACTGACAGGCTTAGTTGTTAACTTATTTTGCATAGGAAAAAAATAGACAGTAACCACTTAGCATTAGAATTTTCTTTGATTCTTTGGCTTCCTGATAGTTTCAGGACACAGCCAAAGGGAAATTATATTCTTTTCTCTGAAAATGCATTTTCAGAGTGTAGGCATGGGAGGGTCACTTAGCCTCTGAACTGCAGAATTAATGAGACATAATTGCTTTCCT
>VUYV01000718.1:0-21766 GCA_008711295.1 Anarhynchus alexandrinus | reverse complement strand
GTGTCATCGGGAAAAGTTAACTGTAGGTTCACAGGAAGATAATACATCACACTGTTCTGAACTTGCCCAAATAGTGGTCAAATCCCTAACAGAGCTCCTCTGAATCAGGTAACAACTATTATCCCGGTTCCTGATGAACAGGTTTCTTTTTTTTTTTTTCTAATTTCCTTGGGTCTAACCAGGCTGTGGGACAGTAATGACACACCCTTCCTGGGTGCAAACTCCACCCTCCTGTTTCTCCACACAACAAGAGCCCCCCTCTCTCTCTCGTTCCCAAAAGTTCAGTAGGAGATATGCTAAGGATATGCACTCAGACAACTTGACGCTTCATTCCATGACTATTTATCTTTCATTTAAGTAGCAGAATAGGTACATTAATTTATTCCAGGAAGAGGCATTTTCCTGCCTTAGGCTCCTCACCAGTTTGGGCAGTTCTTCAAGTAATTTTCAGTCTGCTTTCTCCTCGGAACCAGCCTTCCTCTTATACTCCCCCTCCTCTTTTTCCCTTCTTCAAATCAATTTTATTTGATTTTTAGGTCCACTTGCCTTAAAAAAATTCTCTTTTAAGACCCTTTTGTGCTTAGTGCTCTCTGCACAGCAACTGACGAGATATTTTTCCTTTTATAACCTCCAGTGATACACTCAGGTAACTCGCTGACTATCCACCTTAGGTGGTCAAAGTGCCCTTTTAATTATGTGTTGCTAAGTTACCAAAGGTGGGATCTAGCTATTGGAATGTGGACTCCTTAAAGGTAGACACCTAATTTGGAGCTGATCGTTCTTGACACCCTTTTAATTGATAAAAGGAAATATGTAAGGTATCTAAAACTCTAGTGGTGTCTATCTTGGATACTCAGGTTAGCATGACCGGAATTATCCTCTGTTGGTGATTATTTAACTGTAAGATGAACCTACCATACCAACTCAAATGTTTCACTTTTATACAGGGTTATAATAATCCTACCCCAGTATTATGACTCAGAGCTGGGGGAATGTAACTCCAGGGGATGAGCCCGTATCCTGTTTTAAGTCTTTCAGTGCAATGATTTGGATTATAGTTTCTAGCACCAGTATGAGAAAAAGATAATATGTAATGGGTACTAAAGATTCATTCACACTACACTTTAATTAGAAATTCTGAAAGAACAACATGTCTGTTGAATCACAGTGATAACGCTAATACATGTATAATGCAAATAACTACGTTTCTATGATAACCAACTACTGACAGGCTTAGTTGTTAACTTATTTTGCATAGGAAAAAAATAGACAGTAACCACTTAGCATTAGAATTTTCTTTGATTCTTTGGCTTCCTGATAGTTTCAGGACACAGCCAAAGGGAAATTATATTCTTTTCTCTGAAAATGCATTTTCAGAGTGTAGGCATGGGAGGGTCACTTAGCCTCTGAACTGCAGAATTAACGAGACATAATTGCTTTCCTGGTATAAAAAGACATACCAACTTCCCCAAACGGCTGATTGTCAGAAGCTGAAAGAACACATCAAGCCAAGGCCAAGTTCATATTTGCCTGGTTTCTTTTAAACTTTGTCAGACATGATGCTGAGTTTGGTGGAACTTCCATCTGACCAGAGCAAATATTCTTACAGTGCCTCAAATTAAGCCATTAAACACAGGTATTAATAAAAATAGCCCTTCAAAAACCTTTCGTCATTTTATTACAGTCATAGAATTGGGATGAGAGATTACCCACCTGGTGGTGAAAAACTCAAATAACATCTTCACCCATAAATTTTCCTCTGATACAGATTTTTTACTCCCCTCTTCTAAGGCCATTACAGAGAAACATTATTGCTAAGAGTTAATGGTATACGCAAGTGATAACTAATACATTCTATTAAACCTTTCATAGAGATTTAGGTTTGGTGAGCTGAAAATGAGTCTCTCTGGTTGGTAACAATAATTTTTTGTGATATAATAGGCAAAAATGGATAAAGGTCTCAATAAGACAGTATCTTTTTTTTTGCCAGTGCATCAGCATTTTACCAAACATGTTATAGTTTTTTATCCAAATGATGTATTTTTTATTTTTACCTGTGGTAAGATCCTACTGACAGTAAATGCTCTGCAGAATACAGTGGGATTCCAATTTTTCCTGTGCATTTTTTTTCAAATTGCACAAAAAACAATTAAGAAAAGAAAAGCTTTCAGCGTCAGATGCTCAAAGGTTAAAAAACATCTATCATGAACTTGACAGGTTGCAAACACCTACATATTTTTCAGAATGCGAATCTCCTTCAGTCACCACCATAAATGAGAGATGCTAAAGAGGAACAACAATCCTAAAGCAGGCAGTGGCATTTGGTCCTCTGAACCACTCTCTGGATTCTTATAATCAGAGTGGAGGTTTAATTACCCATACAATCAGGCAACACCTTTTGAAACAAGCTAGGACAGCCGAGATATCTGCACAGAGCTGGCAGATGTGACACCACAGCTGCAGAAGATCCAGGTCCTCTTGAAACTGAAGTGAAGTTCAGGCAAGATAACCTATGGTATTGCAAATAGACACAAAGGTGTGGGTAACAAAAACAGACCTAGATATCTACTGAGCACAGAGAGAACTGAAGCACACACCTCGTCTGTGAATAACTGAACGTTTATTGAAATTTGGTTGGTTTAATCTTTGGCTGAATCCACTCCACCTGCTGTACCTGGAGGTAGAGTCAAGCAGGCAGATCCAAGCATAGCACACCCTGTAGCTCCCAAGGCTGTTGCTTTTTTTTTGTATAAAGCCACTTCATTAATTCAGAGACATGCATGGTAAATAAGAAAGGCAATACTTGTGCCTCCCTAAGAAGCCTGTGTGAATATCTCCCGTTTTCCACAGCGATGCTAAGAGACATTCATCCATTGTGGAGGTGGCTATGTATGGTGACTGGGGTAAACAAAACAACCCAAACAAACACAAAAACAGTCCCTGCCTTGCAGCAGAGAGGCGACATGGACAGAATTGCAATCAAAGAGAGCAGCTGTAGTAGAGATCTTACCACAGAAAACCCAGCAAAGCCACAGGGAGGGTGGTGGAGCAAAGTTAATCCTATTATAAATTAGCTTGTGCTTCCTGCTCTGAATGCTTGGGCGACCGTCTTTGTTTCTAGAAAACATGATTTGGGGAGCTTAGCCTGCACAAACAACTGAGTCAACAAGTCCTGTGGCTGCAGGAAAGAAAAAGGACAGCTCTGGTTTGTACTGATTCATGGCTATTTATTCAAGGTTTAAAGGTATGGTCATAGATCACCAGAATCTAAATTCCTCTCTGAAAGGATAAACCTTGAATTAATAGGTTGATTAAGTTGTTCCTCTTTAGCAGCTGTCAGTGAATTATGGCTTAGTAGGTTAGCTGTATGTAAAACATACATCAGAACCACGGGCTCCAGTCTAATAAGAAAATAGGTCCTGATACTCATAGATCTTACTCGTACATATCACCTGGTTAAAAGATTCATCCAACCACCTAGCTTGTAGCACAAACAAATAAACCCTAAAAATAAAGGAGGATAGTTTATCACATCTGTGATTGGCTAGATTCAAAACACAATTAAGGTGCAAAGTCTGCATCCTGTTCGTGCTAACGATTACATTTGCCTTTTTTTAAAAAAAGCTTATTAACTTGAACTGGCTGACACATGTAGTTGACTTTAAAAAAGAATAAATCTCCCTTTTTCACAGAAATCTTAGGGTGCTTAGTAGTCATCAATGAAATTCTGAAACACTCAGATCAAAGACCTTGCCCACGTATATATAGGGGTATAAACATTATCCATGCTCTTAGGTAATAAAGAGATAGTCTATGACTTAACCCATGTGTAGCAGACACAAATGCTTAGCCATGAGCAAGTATGCAATCCTGATTTAGAGAACAGGCAATTTTAGGTTCAAAGCGAGTACAAATGTACTTGTTAAAGTAGAACACGGTGATAACTGCCAGGAAACCTAAAACAGGAGGGCAAGATAAGAGATGTGAGCGCTCTATTAATCACAGTGCGCTTTTGTTTGCCTATAGATCATCAGGCATAAAGCCCCCAAAACAGAGGATAATGAATTCTTGTCATCGTTTAGGCATTTGATGCCCTTAAAGATGCTCAGGGTCTTCAGTGTCTTTTACTTTTCATAGTAGGCACTAATCTTCCAGGAATAAATGACTGGACATTTATATTGCTTAGCTGCTTCACTACATTTCCTTCGAGTCTTATGGAGACTTAAAGGCATCCCTCAGGCACAGCCTGCAGGATGATTTGAAGGTGTAAAGACATCAGATATTGATCTGTGGATCAGCAGAGGAGAAATGGTGGTCAGCCTTATTTTTTTACTAATTCCCTATATTATCTCCTATATTTGGAGTCTGTCTCACCAAATGTAAATTCCGTTTGAGACGGTTTATCCTACTCAGGTGATTACTAGGAAAATTGTTGCTTACTCTCTATGCTCCTTGTGTCAGTGGAAAATCCCTTCAGAGAGGAATTTTTGAAGGAATCAAAGGGCAAGGAGTTGGTCACCTCCTTGTCTCTGAATGGTGGTGGGTGTGTTTCCATCCTGTGGCTGGAAGCCCACACACTATACACACTGTGTAATTGGGTAGGGAGAGACACTGAGAGCATTTTAGTCAACCTCAACATCAATAAATGGATGTCACGTGCTTTTTCTTAAGAAAACCCAAGCTAAATTATAATAGGTAAAGACCGGGTGCTTTATACATGTCTGAAAACTCTATTCTTCCCTTACAAAGTTGTGAATATTTAAAAAAAAAAAAAAGTCTTTGCTGTTCAGCATAGATTTGATAGGACATCTTTACATTAGGTGAATATTAAGTAATTGCTAAATGAGATCTTCAGGCATGATAAGTAAATAAGAGCTTAATCTACTTGCTATATAATTATATTAAAATTATACATTCAGCAATATGTAATTAAAACTATTCTTACGGTATAAAAATAGGAATTCAAACATGAGAGTCACAGCTATCCTTAGAACAAAATGATTCACCATTAACCTGTTTTATATATTCATTTCTACAGACTTTAATGAGTTTAAGTGAATGCTTAAACACTGAATAAGAAAAGGAAATATTTCTGAGTCTTGACCTAAAATGTGTTGGGGAAAACTCCCTCACCCCTCATCAAGTCTTAAATGAATTAAGTGAACTGAAATAAGTGAACTGTAGACATCTGCACCCCCACTGTCTTGGGGTACACTCTACACCAAATAGAAAGTGAAATGTAACTCCTGAAGTGGTTTAGCGGAGCTATGATCAGAGCAGGTACCTAACCCACACTGTAGACTGCTAAAGAACCTGGGGAGAATGTGAACAATTAATGTCAACAGCTCTTTTCAATGTCCATTATTGGGTGGAGTATCCATAGGCCTAACTGACCATCTACTGACTGCAAATATTTAAGCAAACCACACTTAAGAGTGCTGTCTGCAAATATCTGAGTATCTGAGATGAACATTTTCATTCTGGAGAGCCTTAATATTTACTGAATTGTGTTCTAGAAGCACGACTGAATTCAGAATGGCATTTCTAGACCACAAACTCTAGATCTGAAAGGAAAAACATTTCCAATATGCCCGAGGACCTGCCAGCATGGATTCTGGTGTGGTTTTTTTCTGACAAAATATCTGTTATTTCTAACAAATGTCTGTGATCTCTTTTGCATTGTGTTCTAGATGTGATTAATGAGTTTTATTGACATATGCATCAGGATTTCATGCTCCAGTTCTGCACTACTTTTGAACAATTAGAAATGATCAGGAAGTATCTCAAAGGAAACAGTGGATGTGACTATCTCTTTTTGTCTGCACTCTAAAACTGGAATCAAAACCATTGATTTTTTACAACGTGTGAAATATATCAGGTTCAGATGATTCTTCATGTAGCCAGGAGATTGCATATACAGAGAATGGCATGGAATGGTTGAACGTGTCAGGGACTTTTGGAGAACATCCAGTCCAACCCATCTGCTCAGAGCAAGGACAACTACAGCAAGTTGCCCAGGACTGTGTCCAGTTGGATTTTGAGTATCGCCAAGGATGGAGACTATACAACCTCTCTGGGCAACCTGTTCCAGTGCTTGAACACTCTGCGAAAAAATATGTTGTGGAAGAAAGCTCAAATGAAATTTCCTCTACTTCAGGCACTGCTGTTTCATGGTCAACCTGGTGTCCACTAGGACCCCTACGTCTTCTCTGCAAAGCTGCTTTCCAGCCCACCAGTCCCCAGCCTGTACTGGTGTGTTGGGTTATTTCTCCCCAGGTGCAGGATTAGTATTTCCCTTTGTTGACCTTTATGAGATTTCTCTCTGCCCATTTCCCCAGACCAACAGGGTCCTTCTGAATGGCAGAACAACCATCTGGTCAACTACTCCTTCTGAGTTTTTACCATCTCCAAACTTGCAGAGGGTGCACTCTGTCCCATCATCTATGTCACTAGTGAAAATACTGCATGATATCGGGTCCCAGTATAGACAGCTGTGGTACAGCATTATTGACTTGCCTCCTGCTGAACTTCATGCCGCTGATCACAATCCTTTGATCTCAGCAATTCAACCAGTTTTCAATCCACTTCACTGCACATTTATCATACACGTTCATGTGATCATATTCCATGCATCATTGTTTCCTGATTTGTTTGTGGGTCTGTTTAGCTGCCCCAACAGTTACGTAAAGAGAAAATACATCAATCCAGATTTTGCAGGGCTAAAGATGTACACTGTGATCCCAAGGCCAGAAATACACTGGCTTCTGTTGAGCATTTAAAGTACCATAGCTAGCTGTGACTTAGTCTGAGTCAGTCTGCCAGTCACAGTAGTGCAGCTGATGCTAGGATTCATCTAATTTAATTTTAGCTGCCAAAAAGTTAGCTGTCTATTCTAAGCCAGTCTTTTAGGCTGACTCTGTTGTCAACACACAGAGACAAGTACCCCCAGAGGGCGATTCATCCAACCTCTCTCTTTGCACCGACTCCAGAGAGAACATAATGAATGACTTAGATTAGATGCCTAATTATTAGATGGTGAAGGTTAGGGAAGATGAATCCCATCAGAAAAAAACGGGTTGTAGGAAACATTATGCAGGCTCTGTGCCAGCCAAGGACTCCTCTGTGCAGTGACACGTGGCAATATTCCAGCTCCTTTTCTCTTCCAAGCAGCGTGCAAGGGAAGAAGCAGAAGAAGAGAACAGCTTGACTTCTATATTCCTGGGGCAGTGGGGATTTTTTTTTTTCTGCTTGTCCTGACGGTGAATTGAGCAGAAGGAGGTACTCTTTGGAGTGCCGTGGAGTGAGTAAGCTGGGGTCAGTGTGCCCGGGTTTATTTTATCTTCCCCACGCTGCTGTTTTCTTGCATTGCTTGTTCTGTTAGTTTCTCGAATGGAGACAGATTGCATTCTCCTGCTTTAATATCAACATGGCATTTGTGGTGTTGAAATAGCACGCAGAGGATATCCATAGAGCAAAGTGAATGTGAGTCTGGTTTCTGTCCGAACAGCACAAGCAGGCTGACTTAGGTTTCCAGGGTAAATAAAGCCTAAATCTTCCTGCATGTCCATGCTGTGTTAACACACAAATATTCAGAGCACCGAGCCATTGAAACTGATATCTGAATACAGTCCATGCCATGATTACTATGTGAGCAGATTCTTTCCATCAATGTTGGTTTCACTCTCCAAAATAAAGCCTGTTAGTTTTGTTTCCAGATCCAGAACCACTCTTTGTGATGTCCAAAGTGAACAGGGATTCAATTCCTTTTCCAGCATAGTAACTTAGTCTTGGTATGATGTGTTTATTTACTTTTTTTGCTTCATTGTAACAATGATAATACAAACAGAAACTCCTACTGCAACTACTGTTGTGAGGCATTATAGAGAAATTTAGCTAAGGGATGAAAAATCAGAATAGAGTCGGGGAAGAAACACTTGATGTGCGTGCCTTCCTTGAAGATATGTTAGGTTTTGTCACCAGGTGTCCATGAATCTTGTCTTCTGTTGCCCATGGTAAGACCAGCCTTTACACAGTTAATGAGAAAGTCTGGAAACAAAAAAATTATATGTCAGGATCTGCGACTAGACCCAAAAGCCACTGAGCCAGAGATCAAGGCATGGACGAAGCCACAGATGAAGACATCAAAAAACCTGTTCTTGGAGCTTCCATTTTTTCTTCCAAATCTGTCCTCTTGAGAGACTTATTTGAGCTGAAGGACTTTGTTGAAGCAGTAGTGGTCACACTCCTGATGCTCCATGATTCCTGATGCTCCATGATTCTTACAGTCCTTTCTGGTCCTCTTTCTCTGATCACAAGTGTCATCCATGGTTTTTACTACCATAATCATAGAATCATAGAATGGTTTAGGTTGGAAAGGACCTTGAAGATCATCGAGTTCCAACCCCACTGCCATAGGCAGGGACACCTCCCACCACACCAGGCTGCCCAAGGCCACGTCCAGCCTGGCCTTGAACACCTCCAGGGATGGGGCCTCAACAACCTCTCTGGGCAATAATATAAGTACGTGGGTAACCAGACTTTGTTTCATTTGTACTAGAGACATACTGCTAGGCAAAAAAAATATGTATACTGCACACATGTATAAGGGACCAGGCCCATCCTGAACAGTTTTCAGTTTGCATTGTGTATTTCTTATTTAAACCTGTGACCTTCCAGTTTGTAAAGCATTTCAGAACCTTAACTACGTTGCTCTCACTCAGAGGTGTTGGGTTTTGTCCAACTGTTTATTATGTAAAAAAATATATCCTCAGTAATGTGCTTTGAAGCAGGAAACTTCAGATGTTTGAAAATTAGATATGTAAGTCTAAAGCAGTAACTTAGACTTCCTTCACAAGCAAAGGAGAGAGAGAGGGAATAGGATTCATTTGCCTAAATGTGAGGTTCCTTTCACCATTGGAGACCCCTTGTGTCAAAGACTTCCATGCAGAGCTGGCAAATATGACTGACAACTTTTGGAAGACACAGACTTTTGGAATGGCACCTGGAAATTAGAAAGGATACCCCACAATGTCTAAAATTACTCTGGTTCCATCCTTAGAAAATTTATACCTACAATGGTGGTTCACAAAGGGAACCTTTTTTGGAGGCACTATGAAATCTTGTTAAGCCTCCACAGCGTTCTTTGTGCTGAGCCTTGCCACGTAGTAAGAAAATTGGTTTCCATAGTACAGAAAGTTATAGCATTTCAAACTTTTAATTCAGTTGAGAAAAAAAAATGTTTAGTTTCAAGGAAGGTGAATTTTTTTGGGGGAAAAAAATAATCAGGCTTACATTTTTTGTTGTTTGCATTTTTGGAAATTGTAGAAAAGTGGCAGGGACAGGATCTGACGGCTTCAATTATTACTCTGAGATTTATTGTAAGAGTGGCCCACGTGGGCTGTGAGTTGAACAGGCTGCCAAAATTCAGCAGCTTCTACCTTCTTTCAGGTTGTCTGAGTCACCTCCTTTGATCTCCTCTAATGGGGTAGATCTCAGAGACCTGGTTATCTCCCTCTCTTTCAGAACCCTGCAGTTTGATGGGGATACCACTTACTGCCCTCCCCTGGATACACTTCAGCAAACGGGTAATTTACCCAGTCATTTTGACATTTGGTTTCCTGCTGAATGTAATGCATTTCTTTATACACTTGTTTGTAGACGTCATTCCCAAATCATGTGTAGTACTTCTCAGTAATAACTTGGGTGGTCTTTCGAAAGACCTTGTTCTGCACATTTCCCATATGGCCTGCAAACAGACTAAGAATCCTGTCATAATGTTGGTTTAGATTGCAACACTTCTTTAGTAGTACCACGTATCAAACATTTGTAACCATGTTTACAATGCTAATATCTATGCAAGACAAAATTATCTGTCACAATTATCAAAAGACTTCTCCCCAGAGAAATTTTTATTTACCTTACAATGCATGTTTGGATGAGAAAAGCTTTTTATTTGAAGTTAGATAAACACATACCCAAAGATTTACACAAAGAGAGAAGCCTCTTAACTTGCAGTCTATGTGCTTTTGCTTTGAAGAGTACTTAAAAGGTATCAAAGCTTTTCCCAGCAATGGTTTGATGTATTAATCATGGTAAGATTTGTGATTGCAAACAAATCTACTATTTCAGTCCCTTGACATTTTGGAAAGTGGGTGTCAGAAACAGAACCTTCAGTTTTCAAATGACTTTTAAATTACTTTAAATCAGAGAGGTGGGAAAGGAGAAAAAGCGAGTATATTTATGGTATGCTTCAGTAAATGGACTTAAAAACTCAATAGGCCTTAAATTCAGTGGAAAACATACCAGAAAAGGGCAGAAAGAATTACTGTCAATTTTACATGCTCAGATGAAGTCCCGTTTTCACTGAAATCTATGCAAATTTAAACACTGATCTCCCAAGTTTTCCTCATGCTTTCTGCTTATTCCAGCCTTAACTGCCCAGAGCACAGAGGCATAGACAAAGTAATGTTCCACACGTTGTTCTCCTCTAGTCTTGCCTCATATAGAAGAATGCCTCAACAGTTCTTTGTGACACTGGAACACACATGCAAAGAAATATTCCATCATCTTAGAAATGCAGAATTATTTAGGTCAGAAAAGACCTTTGGAGGTCACCTGGTCCGACCCACTGCTCAGAGAAGAACTTTCAGCCTGGAGAAGAGAAGGCTCCGCGGAGATCTTATTGCGGCCTTCCAGTACCTAAAGGGGGCCTACAGGAGAGCTGGGGAAGGACTTTTTACTGGGGCATGTAGTGACAGGACAAGGGGGAATGGCTTCAAACTGGAAGAGGGCAGGTTTAGATTGAACATTAGGAAGAAGTTTTTCACTTTGAGGGTGGTGAGGCACTGGAACAGGTTGCCCAGAGAGGTTGTTGAGGCCCCATCCCTGGAGGTGTTCAAGGCCAGGCTGGATGTGGCCTTGGGCAGCCTGGTCTAGTGGGAGGTGTCCCTGCCTATGGCAGTGGGGTTGGAACTCGATGATCTTCAAGGTCCTTTCCAACCTAAACCATTCTATGATTCTATGATTCTATAATCAGACCAGTCTTGAACATCTCCAAGGATGTAGATTCCATAGTCTATCTATGGAATCTATGTTTGACCATTCTCATAGGAAAAGGAAACCCAACCCCTCCACCTAATCTCTTAATATCAAGTTGTAATTTCCCATACTCCAATGTCTACCCATTGCCTCTTTTCCTTTTGCCATTTACCTCCAAGAAAAGTCTGGTTCTGTCTTCTCTGTAGCCTACAATCTGTAGACAGCAGTAAATCCCCCCATAGCCTTCTCTCCTCCAGGCTTCAGTTTCCTCCTGGAAACTCTAGGACCGGTTGATCACTGCTGGGGGACAAGGTGGTCTTCTTTGCTGAGGAACCATCCTGCTCACTATTTGGGGGGGGAGTGTGATGTCCAGAACCCATTTCTGTTGACCTTGATTAGTCCTCCTGTATGGTTACTGGGTGGATGAGCTGATGTGCAGGATAACTTAAAATACCCCTACTTATTGCTCAGTTCTTGGAGAGTCAAGGAAAAGTGGTGTTTTACAGCAATAATAATTCTGTCTGAAACTGTAGTATAATCCCAGTGGTTTCATATTTGAAACTTTCTCACCCAGCCAAACTAAGGTAGACATTAATGATAGTCCTTCTACCGTAGGTACGGTCTACAGTGAGTATTTAAACCCTACTTCACAGTTTCACATGAAAAAAGAACTGTCATAAACAGAGGGGAACAACCTTTCCTGACTCACTTAAGACTTCCTTTAGCAGTTCAAAAAGAGTAAAAATTCCCAAGATCCCTATAAAAACATGAATAAATGCATCAAAACTGTTCCAGAAGCAGTAATGCTCACTCTAAATTTCTTTTGCCAGTAGACTGATCATCAGTCGAATATTAGCAGGTTATACAAAAACATCCGTGGTCAAAGCATAAATAAGAAATTAACAGTGATTTAAAAATATTTAGCAATATTTGTATATATTTTGGTCTCAGACTGGCATCCTTGCCCTATAATCTGCTATGACTCCATGGAGGGGCTATATTGTTCTAACTGCCCAAAAGATAACACCAACCTGGGCTTGCTCTTAGTTACTTTTATGAGTCAGAATCAATGGATGGGATAGTTATACATAAGTTTAGGTGCCAGTTTAGGTGTTGTGCGCTGTACCTCATAGAATCATAGACTCATAGAATGATTTAGGTTGGAAAGGACCTTGACGATCATCAAGTTCCAACCCTCCTGCCNTTTACAGCAATAATAATTCTGTCTGAAACTGTAGTATAATCCCAGTGGTTTCATATTTGAAACTTTCTCACCCAGCCAAACTAAGGTAGACATTAATGATAGTCCTTCTACCGTAGGTACGGTCTACAGTGAGTATTTAAACCCTACTTCACAGTTTCACATGAAAAAAGAACTGTCATAAACAGAGGGGAACAACCTTTCCTGACTCACTTAAGACTTCCTTTAGCAGTTCAAAAAGAGTAAAAATTCCCAAGATCCCTATAAAAACATGAATAAATGCATCAAAACTGTTCCAGAAGCAGTAATGCTCACTCTAAATTTCTTTTGCCAGTAGACTGATCATCAGTCGAATATTAGCAGGTTATACAAAAACATCCGTGGTCAAAGCATAAATAAGAAATTAACAGTGATTTAAAAATATTTAGCAATATTTGTATATATTTTGGTCTCAGACTGGCATCCTTGCCCTATAATCTGCTATGACTGCATGGAGGGACTATATTGTTCTAACTGCCCAAAAGATAACACCAACCTGGGCTTGCTCTTAGTTTTATGAGTCAGAATCAATGGATGGGATAGTTATACACAAGTTTAGGTGCCAGTTTAGATGTTGTGCACTGTACCTGCCTGAGATTTGGNCAGTCAGCACCCCTAGGTCCTTCTCCTCAGTGTGCTGATACCTGCCTGAGATCTGACTGCCACTGCAGAAGTTTATGGCCATCCCCTAAATCCTGTATCATATATACCAGCAGCAGGCAAATGCCTTGTCTATCCCAAGGTATTTCAAATGACCTGGGGTACTTATATTTAGGTAGGTGCACCCCACCTATTTAACCTGTCCTGAACAAACTGAGGAGGTTGCATCTTGTGTAGCTTGCACATATTTGTATTTAACACTCTAGGTAATAAACACAGAAGAGAAGATGGCATTTTTAAGGTAAGAAAGATTCATCTGACATTTCAGCAGTAGGATTCAGCTATAGGTTAGGATGCTTAAATTTAGTATTTTCTACATGTACGTGTCTGCCTATGAGCTGCCTATTATACATGGACAACAGAGTTTAGAAAGCTATACCAGTTTCCTGAACTAGATATTTAGGTATCTGTGACAGGCTGTACAAACCCCACAGTTAGGAATCAGAGGAGTAAAACAAGCATTTTGGGAGAGCAGCTCATCTGATCTCTCTTAGATGCCAGCTCTAAAATGAGCTGACTGACCATCTGGAGGGTACCTGTTTCTCTCTACTGCCTGTTGGACCAGTTGATGGACCAGTTAAGAAACAGATGAGCAATTTCTGGAAGTCTAAAATGAGATGAATTCAATTTCTAGAGCAATTCAGTTAAACTCAGTAGTGCAGGAAATAGGCCTTAGGGCTACATCTATGACCATTTTTTGGTTCTTTAAAGGAGAAGAAAATGTCTAATAATAACCCTTTGGAGTATACCAGCTTAAGTGAACACTTCAAATGGCGCATTAAGTGTCATGTCACATGAAAGAGAAAGAAACAATTTTGTGCTATCGATAACCACACAAAAAACTATGTGACAACAATTTATTAGTGAACATGACCCTAATGTGCTCTTAAAGTCATACTAACATGACACTAAACAGCAACACTACTAACTTCATCTTGTCAAATGAGTTATTCTTACCTGGTTATATGAACATATATGCATTAAGAATTACTATAGTCAAATATGCACCGATTTTAATTTATTATCTAAATACAGCAGAAAACCAAGCCTTCAGTCTCCTTATGCATTGTTTCCTTTCAAAGGCATAGCTCAGTCACTGCCTCAAATAAACTGATTTGCTTGTGTTTAATATTTGTAAGTTTGGGCTAAATAACACTACAGCAGCTTGAATTAAACTGGTGTTTAATGAGTTGTAAGTCAGTACTGTGTAAAAATATAAAGACTGGATGTTATCCTTCGTTACCCAGACTCCCTGTGCACTCATTGATAAAAACAAAACCAAACCAAAGCACAGTACCTACAGAAGGTAATCCACTTCACGCTTTGCTAAATAACTAAATCATTTTAGATGAGTGAACAACTGCAGATGTCTGTTTCTCTGGATGGACCAAAACAATCTGAGGGTAGCTCATGTAGAAATGTAAATACAAGCGTCTAAAACTGAGTATGATATTCCCATCTTAACAGACCCACATAAGGTCCCACAGACTCAGAGAAGTTAATTGCTATCATAACTTCCCTCTGAAATAAAGAAGAGTTACGCTGATGAAGGGCTCAGCTACAAACATAAACCAGAAAGAAGTCCAAGTTCAGATTCACACATTTGGGGCTCCTCTGGAAAGATCCCTGGCCCGGCTCTGTGACCAACGTCAGCAACACAGTAGCACTGCAAGGGCTGGGAGCAGACCTTGATACCGAGCAGTTTAGATTGTCACCAGTTGAGATTGGAGGTATGTATATGAGCCAGAAAATTCTCCTCTTTTGTGTCATAAGACCCACCTTCAATATGAGACTGAGGACACACATGTGATTTTCTTCACTGGCTGCAGGATAAGTCTAATGGTTGTCTGAAACCCAAATCTGCCAACCATTAAGGTGACTGAGATGAGGCAAAACTAAACCTTCCTTAGTTGTATCTCAGGCACAGAACCATAGAATCAGAATTGTATGGGTCATGAGGGACCTTTAAAGATCATGGAGTCCAACTCTCCTGCCATAGTCAGGGCCATCTTTCACTAGATCAGGTTGTTCATTAGCTCAGGGTTTCATCCCTGACATGCTCTTGCCTTCTCTGTCTAAGTGGTGAGGGAAAATAACTTTTGTCTGGACTTTCTTACTACCCCAGTCTCTGCTTTCAAAATCCTGTCATACAGCCCAACTGGGTTTTTGAGTTTACAGAAAACCTTTCTGTAAAAGAAATTGAGCCCTCCATGTAGTAACTCTTCCACCAAGATGAGATCCTCAGCATGCAAAAAGCAACACGCCTTCTCTTTGACAGAAAAAAACCCAAACATTTTACTCCAGCTGAGTAAGGTCAGACCCAAAGTGCCTGCCTAACTCGTTAATGTCAAACAAAAGGATGTTTAATTCATTACGGTTTGTCAAGTACTCCCAGAGCTTCAGGTGGAATGCAGGGAGAAGTACGGTGCATTAGTCTTTGGTAAATAAGCTCAGGTGTCCTTCAGCTGTTTGCAAATATTTCTGAACCGTAACTAAACTGCTGTGAATTTCAAGTGTGCAGCAATCCCTAAAAGCAAGGCGCATTTTTACACGGGCCTCAATTACGCTGAGTATCTCTGGGTGATGCTAAGTGAATAAATGCACAGTGTTGAAACATTCATTCTTCACCTCCTTTATCAGTACACTAAATGTGACTGGCACCTTATAAAAAACTATTAATTTTTCAATTAATCTACTCAGGAGATTAAAATCTGAAGTCTCTCTCAAGTTAATCGGTTCTCCTAAGAGATCTTTTACCAGTGATCAGTATCAAAAGCTAATAATCAGTAAATATCATCTACATATCTCGGTCCTTCGCCTGCTGCCTTCGTTGTGATAAAATTTTGGATTCTGCTTTATCCTTGTTGTATGATTCATAGTTATATTTATATAAAGTATTCATTCCTCTTGTGTGTTTGAATTGCTTAACTCATCTTATTGCCATTCATAGAATCATAGAATGGTTTTGGTTGGAAGGGACCTTAAAGATCATCTCATTCCAACCCCCCTGCCATGGGCAGGGACACCTCCAACCAGACCAGGTTGCTCCAAGCCCCGTCCAACCTGGCCTTGAACACCTCCAGGGATGGGGCATCCACAGCTTCTCTGGGCAACCTGGGCCAGTGCCTCGCCACCCTCATAGTTTCCAAATGAAAACCTTGGAAAGTCATAGGACACAAAATTACTGATATCAGAGGACAGAAGGGTGTAACAGTCAGGGTCTAGATTTCTCTGGACAATGCTTCAACTTAGCTTGCAGTCTACTACTCAGAAGAAAACGAAACTTGAAAACTTGAAAAAAGCCTCTCGTGAAGCAATATGGTGTGCAGTCACTTGTCGCAATAATAACATGAATAATAGCTGTGTCCTGAAAAGATAAATATTCTGTTCCTAAAGAGCATGAATTGCCATTTGACTTCAGTTCAAAATAATATAAATTTATGCAATTCTATAGGATGACGCCAGGAACTGTGTGTACAGTTTCAAGGAGCCTTCACGTCTTCTCTGAACATGTCTGTTGTCATCTCAGTCTCCAACGTCATCTTTGCTGCATCAGGGAAGGATATACTTCAGGGTGCCTTCTTTGTTCCTGTACAAGGCAAGGAGGTAAAGAAGAGTGAAATGGAAGGAGCATTATTTTCCAGAAATGTGAAGTGTTTAGGGTTGATGGCTGACTTTTTTATTTGCGATGGGATTTGGTGTGAGTGGCTCAGTGTTAGGTGCCTAACGTTGGCCAAGACTATCTTCATCCTTTGTGAGATATCTGTGAGAGACATGAGCCCACAGCTGGCTGGAGCATACAACCACAGCTTCATCGGTTTGTGGAGGAATCACCATTGTGATTTTTCCAGCAATAAAGAGATTGTGTGCATTTACAAGAAAAATAGCCCAAAGCTGAAGGCGATTGGTATTGACACATGCTACCAATGGTGCTGGGAACTTTACAAGGTATCTATGAGCTCAGTGGAGAACAGCAAACGGAAGCAAATGTGATCAAGGAGGGGAATAATAGCAGATTGTAGCTGATGCTGCCCCTGGTCAGCAGCTGCTCTAAAGGCTTAAGCCCCTGGCTCAACTGAGAACTTAAAGAAGATTGTTGAAGCTGGAGGATACTGATATTCAAGTAGGCTCTTTTTCCCTAGGTTTTTTCTCCTCGTAAATCTCTGAGTCATTTTTCAGTTGCACTGGGGAAACTGAGGGATGGACACATATGAGTAACTCACAGGAGTTCTGCTGAGGTTATCCATCCCTGCTTTCTGTTTGTAAACCTTCCTGCATGCCCCACATAGACCAGAATCTAACCTGGTACCTAATTTCTCAGAAAGATTTTGTCAGTACAACTTCCTCCCACATTTGTTGGGGGTTTTTTGTTATTTTTTTATTATTATTATTTCCTTGCAGTTTCTCAGCAGCCCTGGAGGCAGGGATACAGCTGGCTGCTAAAGGGACCAAACTGAAGGAACAAGATATGAGCAAGAGAATGCCACAGAAACCCTTGACAATTATGTTAGTAAGAATCAGATTTTGGAAAGCCAACAGGAAGACTGTTGACTTGTAAGAGTCATTATGTTAAAGAGCCAATATAGCAGCAAACAATATCAACCACAGAATGGGTGGACTTATTACTCAAATTAAGAGCTAAATTGCATTTTTTTCCAATTTTTCATACATTATCCTTTGTCCCCAAGTGTAATTAATCCCTAACCTAGCTTGCCTCTCTTTGGCTGCATCATAATCAGTCTTTGGCTTGCTGTCCAGCTGAAGGACATATGTACATGTCCTTTTATCCCAGCTCCTCTGCAATAAATGTGCATGCTGTTAGCTCTTCTTTCACAGCACGTTGAGCAGCTAACTGGGCAGCTAGTGAGTTTACAGTGAGACATTTAGAGAGGGATTTTGTTGATCAGTTTTCTGCATCTACACTAAGATGAAAATAACTGTACCTTAGAAATTACTGCTTATGCTGATCAGTGTTTTACTGACTATGGAAGAAACCACTAAATATATGTCCGAGATAGGAACATCTACAGTCAGTCAGGTGAATCCCAGTCTTGATGTGGTCCCATAAAAGCAATGAATAAGACGAACTTTCAGCAATAAGCAGCAGTACAGATATCGGGAACAGGGTTTCAGCAGACACATGGTAGAAACCTTGCACATGGTTCAGTATACCATGGACGGTATTCAGCCTTGTGAAGGTGTGAAGAGTGGCAGCATTCTCAGTACATTGGCAAAATGAAAGCAACCTTCTACAGGCTCAAAAAATTTGTTATGGATAGCTGTATTCTCAAGTTTGATGTCATACATTTCCCTGGTCTTGCTTGCACATCCTTTGGGCTCGCTTTAAGAACATGGCAGTGTTTAGTCGGCTGTTGGATGGGCAATCCTTTCAGTCAGATGCTTCATTTATTTAGTGAGCATATTCATCTTCTTATTTGTGTCAAATGAAGAGACATAAGCCTTTTCTCTCTAAAAAACCTAGGAAAGATGTGTGTGTCATGCTCATTCCCATGTCTCATTGCACAACTAACAAACACTTGCTTATGTTAGTTATCTTTGATGAGTGTAATTATTAATAGTAACTCAAAAATAATATTTAAAGCATATATCGCAACATCTTCAACAGCCTGATAAGTTGGCACAGCAATATGACTATGTGAAAGCTATTGATCCACAGTACCTTTAAAAATAAATATATAGTTTGCAATTGATCTTTTTTTATAATTTATTTTGTATTTATTTTTTGTTGATTTAATTTTATAATTTTATTTACATTTTAATTTTTAGTTAGAATTTGTAATTTTGTTGATGTATTTTTCATCTTTCACCTTGAACAGCTCCTTGCCATGAATAAGCAATGAGCCAGCAAGCTACTGAGCATCACTATTGAAAGAAAAAGTTTGAGAGCATCATTAGAACTTGTAGATCTTATATGTGTCCATATATGTGTCCATACACACAGAGGAAAGAAATTGGTCAAACCTACTACCTTCCCCTACTGTGCAATTCCCTATAAAGATGGTGAGACAGGGCTTTTGTTTTGCAGAAGTAGATAAAACTATGGCCACCTTTGGTCTGGGAAAAGAGGATGAACAAAAGGCATGTATATCTCCATTACCTACCAAGTAGGGTTTAAGCAGAAAAGCTATTTGTCCACAGGCTGATCTTTTTCCAGGTGCTTTTCCTGCAGGATTCAGACATGACCAGCATGGAAAAATAACAGCATAGATGATTTATTATTTTTTATTAAATTGTTCACTACAGACCTCTTTTATAGTCACTGGAAAAAATAGTTACCTCAAGAGCTGATTTGTTTGATTTCTCCAAAATTACCTGTCTTAGAATAAGACAGGCTACCCTCTCAAAAAAAACCATATTTGCTTCCCTGACTCTAAAGTGAAATCAATAATTGACTTTTACCTTTTAAATTCCTAAATTCAGGATAAATGGATTCTAGCCTACAAGTCCTATAATCAGGACACTGAGCTCAAGAGTTGTGACAACTTCCAGACAGCTTCTAAGTGAAAGAAGAACATAGTAGGTGTTGTAACACAGCATTGAATTTTCAGTTAACGAAGTAATTGGCTTTCCTCCGCCCGGCAGTCAGGTAGGAAGTCATTAGTCAGAGCCTAGAAAGCCATTGACTGATTCAGCCCAACATCAACAGGCACATTCCAGAGGCAGTAGTGTGAACAACAGCAGTGAGAAGGGACAGGTTGTAGGGCTCAGTTCAGGATTTTGCCTTTCACGGGATTTGAGATGAATATGGTTCAGCTCTCTGTGGGTTTGAGTCATCGGCTTGGTGGCAGTGTCTCCAGGTAAAAATAGAAATGGTGGTGAAGTCATCAGAGACCTGAAGCTGCCCACACTGACTGGTAATAAATAAGTCCTGACTACTACCATGACAAATCCTTTGGGAGAAGCAGACGACAGCTCTCCATTCATCAGATGCCTGAAACCTTACTTCTGCTTTAAGTAGAGCATCACCTAAAAAAAAAAAATAATCTAATTTCTTGCAGATATCTCCTCTCTGGGACCACCTTTACAAGGATTTTTCACACAAATCCCTGTCCCAGACTCAGTCTCAGTCTTATCCACCTCATCTGGCAAACAAATAAGGATGTAAACCTTAGTGTCAACCACTTGTGCCAGTAAGCAAAAGAAGTTTCTAGCAGCTCTTAAACCACTTTTTTTGACTGATCTACTAAGTGCAAGTAGGTGCAGATTTGGCTATTTCTTCCCTTGTCACACAGCAATGAAAGGAGTGGGGAGTCAAACAAAGAAAAGGGACTGAATCTGATTCTTTTACTAGTTGTTCAAAGGCAAACACCAACAATAGAAATAATGGCAATGATTATCTCTCCCAATTGTGGAAGCAAATGTTAAAAATAGAAGGTCTAGTGCTCATTCAGTGCATAGGGCAGAGCTTCTAGGACACGCCAAGGAAGATTGACACAAAAACCAGCAGTGCAGCACCATCATGCTTCAGAAAACAAAAATAGTAACTTTCGACATCAACATTCAGGATTATTAGAGGTGAAAGTTGTAATTTTCAGGCTCTGGTCCTGAAATTACATTCCCACAGCTAAGAGCAAAAGCATTTTCTTCCTATTTCTTTAGGAGGATGTAGCATACAAGGTATTTTGATGTAGTACTTCTGTATAAATCCCATTACCTTCCTGCTGAACACAATGAGTAGTCTTGAAACAGACGGAAGGAAAAGTCATCTCTGTTTGCATTTTCCCATCAACTACACTGACGGAGGAAAATTCTTCAATTACTACTCCTCTGTGTGATATATTTCAGACCAGTAAAGATTCTCCTTAAATAAAGATTCACATGAAAAATGTAAGGAAATACATAGTAACAAAAGAGCAATAACTTAAAAACTCCTCTTTGTCAACTCTCTTTTGGGGTGGGTATTACTGTGGAGTTACCACAACCTCTTGTTTGGCAAGGAAACTATGCTTCAGAGGAATAACTAACTCTGTCTCAAGATCATTTAAAACACTCAGTTGCAGCCTACAGGCACTTAAGAAACTCTGTTTTTTCTCTACTGTTCCCATGTTTGCTGGCTTTCCAGTTGGCAGCTGCAACCTATAAATAGCTGGAAAGATGATTAGTCTGAACGATGAGACTAAATGATTCACAAATGAAATAATTACACTGCATCTGTGCAGAGCTCTGCAACCGAACCCGTAGCACTACTCACTGTGCTTGTTGGGCACAGAAAGGGAAGACCTGAAGATAAGATCAAGACCTGTTTTACACCACTGTTCCTAGCATGCCTAAGAAGTCATTCATACTCCATGGTTACTGTTTTTGAGGATCTGACCCAAAGCCCCTTGTCTTCTAAAAAGCTCAGGACTTAGTTCTGCATTCTCCTACCAGCGAGTCTTTTTTCATGTGTGAGTGTAGAAATTCAGCTGCAGGCAGCGACAGCACAATTTGGTTTCATTAGGTGGAAAATCCGATCTCTTCATGCACCGTTCATACAGCATCCCGTCTTTCAAACAATGTTATCGTTGGCCTTGCTTAGATAGCTGAGTCAGAAAAAAATTGTTGTTGGTTTTGCACACTGACTCTTGTATTGATTTCTCTCCTGTGGTTTGTAAAACATGCTCCTTTTCACCAGTTTCCAGGATTAATTCACTGCAGGAAGCAATGCCCTATTGCAAAGGACTCTTCATGTGGCTGTAGAATGCCTCCACTCAGCATTGTCTTTTCAACAGCATTTCGGGGTGCTTTTTGAAGTTCCATAACAAGTTTTAATTTCAATTACACACTCATGAAGTTCTCTTACAGGAAAAGAAAAAAAAAAGGGGGGGG
>VUYV01000717.1:111939-184352 GCA_008711295.1 Anarhynchus alexandrinus | reverse complement strand
AGTCTCAGTGTTGTAAGTACACCTGAATACTGGATACCTCCAAACGTGTAATATGTGTGACTGTGGGGAAGCGTCTCTTCACCCTTGCCTCCACAGCGAGAACTTTGTGTTAAGCTCTGTGCTACTTGTTGTTGCCTCTGCAGGAGGACCTGCTTTGCACTTTCTTTTTACATCTCTGAAGTCTTTAAAATAATGGCTTTAAAGTAACAGCCCAGACCGGCACAGAGCTTAAGAGGACAAGTTCTATCTAACAAAGGGGCTGAGATTTCAGAATGCCTAAGCAGAACTTATATAGTTTGTCATCAAATTGATTTTGGTTATGGCAGCCTTTTCTCTTTTCTTTAGATAGCATTCATTTTAACATTTACTTTTTGTTTATACCACTCTGTATTTTCAGCTGTTAAGTTCAGACATTAGCCTTTCACCACTGTTCAGTTTTGATGTGGCTATACTTAAGCACATCTGAGCGATTATTTATAACCTCTGCAGGCATGCTCTAAAATGGGAAAATAACTTTAATATGTCCCTTATGACCAGAACTTCAGAAAAGAGCATTTGAATTACGAAAACTCATTTCAAGCTTTGCAATTTTGCAGTATTTTACCTAGTGTGCTCTAACTGGTGCAAAACTGTAAAATTTCCCAAGCAGACTTTTGAGAATTAGTGGTGAAAGTGCAATCAAAACACTTTTGAACAATTTACCTGCAGTAATTCCTGCACATGTAAAAGTAACCGTAGGACAGCAACTTTCCTATCTTGCATTTACTCTGTGGATAAATCCAGCTGCCAAAGAGCAACTGGAAAGAAAGTAGAAGAGTATATTAAAATTCTATCAGTATTACTTAATGTTGCATTTTTTTTTTTTGAGAGTCACATTTACATGCATACAACTTGTGTGGATTTGTTATCAGTCACTTTGCTACTAAATTGAACCATACAAAAAGAAACCTTTACTGTTTGTGCTTCTTGATCCTTTCTGGCCTTTACAGCTTGTAAAGTGAAAGATAGATTGCTCTGCTCTTATAAACAGTATTTATAGAGAGTCTATTTTACATTTTTTTGCATGTTAGCTCAGTGCTATATTGTCTAAATTGCACACATTTCTGAGTGTGTGAAGTTTATTATTAAGGTATAGAACAATTAGAACACTGGTTCTCTCAATTTTTTCTAAAACTTGAATCTTGATCCATTTTGTATCTCACAAATTTGTGCTGTTTAATACTACCTACATGCTTATCATTTGCCCAGAGCATTTGTTTATCTGATAATTTTTTTCTAACATCCAGTCTTTGAAATCCTAAGGGACATGTTACAGCAAACTGACCCTTACGCAGGATGCAAAAATATTTTTCTGCAAGAATAATCTATACTTACACAAATAATGTGATTTGGGTACCCGGATGAATTTAACCACTTTATACGAAAAATCTGTTCATGCAATAGCATAGCATCCATTAAGAAAAGCACTACTTTGTTCTTAGAACCAAAAAAATCCCCAAAACCAAAAACCCGAAAAGATGAAAATAGCAAAAGAGATGAGATAAAACTTTTGTAACAGCATATTAGAGCACAAGTTTGTGTGCATTTTTTACTAAACCAATGTAACCTTGTAAGGGACCAAATAACTGTGTGTAGTATGTGTATTCCAGTGACTTTATAAGAGAGTCTTATCTTAACAGCTCACAGTAACTGGTGAGCACCCCTTTGTCTTCCCCAGCCCCCCTTCTGATCTTTGAATGAGGGTATCTTAAAGAAGTCACCGGGATGACTCTTGCAAAGAGCCGTTTTCCATCTCTATCTCCTGCCTTCTGCCATCTGACCTTGGCTTCTAAGCCCAGGCAGACAGGACAGCCTTTAGAAAAAATGCAGTTCTTGCAGGGAGAATAGAGACATCGGGTTGTACAGGGTACTTTAGGCAGCAGGATCGGGGTAAGCAAGTGCAGGTATTTAAAAATATTTTGCAGTTAGAACATCTAAAGCAGATAGTCAAGAACCTCTCCAGGAAAGCTGAAGGGCTCCCTGGATCCTCTCATCCAACCCTCTCTGCGCACAGAAGGGGAATTGGGGCTACGCTAAGCAGGGAGGTGAAGAGACTTATAAAAAAGGAGTGGTTAGATTTAACGCTGGATCACATCCACTTCAGTTGTCATGGTTTGCTCATGAGAACAGCCAAGCATGCCTCTTTTCCATTTAGCATCCCCGACTGCCCTTACATCTCCCTCTGGGAGGGTTTCCCCGCAGAAAGCGGAGAGGTACAGCAGGCTGCCCCCAGTCTGACAGGAACGCAGGGAATCGCGAAGGGCCACGCTGCAAATTGCTCAGAGCAAAGGCCAGAAGGACAGACATCACTAATGCTGCAGGCAAGGTTACTGCAGGCAAGTGAAATCCTTCCCACAAGGTCAGCTTGGCTGTGAAATGCAGACACATTGAGTAGGGCTACCCAGGAAGCACAAATCAGTTTTAAGGACAAGAAGTCACTGGTTGGACTTGATGATCTTAATGGTCCCTTCCAACCAAAATGGTTCTATGGTTGTATGATTTAGGTTACTACGTCGCAGAGCCAGAAGACACCACCGCGCTCACTGAATGAGTCTGTTGCATAATGCTGGCCAAAAATTGCTTTTAAATACATTTGTGTTTGAGTAAGAAGGTGTGTTTTAGGAAAATCATCAAGTCTTAATTTCCAAGTTGCTTGTGATGGAAAATGCGACCACGCCTCAACAGTCTGCACTTGATCAAGTTCATATCCTTTAAGTTTTTCCAAGAAAAACAGTAATTGACAAGCAATCACTCTCAAAATCAAGCAGTTTGGCAGGCAAAGCTATTTTACCTGGACTGTGGAAACGATGGGTTCAAAATTGTTCTGTAAGCCGGGAAGAAACATGTAAAATCTTTGTGCTTACAATGTTTGTCAGAGCGGTAAGGGATATATAATTCTTTCCTGTAAATTACTTCTTTGAAAATGAGTAATTGCCTTGATTAATTCCCTTTCAGAGTATTGCAGACATCCAGAAACTTCTATGGACGCAAGGCTGAATGCCAAATATTAGATACGTATGGTAAAAAAATTAATCTGTTAAAAATTAATATGTTCTGGTAATTAGCCATTCACAAATCTTTATTGCTGAGGGAGATATTTTTTCCTTCCCTGATTAATGAGTTATATAAATATTTAAATATATCCTTTTTTTAGCAAGAATTATACCTAATCTGCTAAGATAATGTCATCCGGTATGAATAAAATATGTAGTTCCTCTTTTGAAATATTTTATAATGCTTCTGACTTGTGTGGTTATTCTGGATTTCACTACATAAAATATTCTATACAGCACGGCTGCAATATTCTGCAGGTCTGAGGCACCGTGTAACAATACATTGCATTCTTCAGAAAGGCTGGTATTTGATGATTGTTTTCCTGCTGCACCTCACCAGCACAGCGTAATTCAATCGCTCAGATGTCAGGACTCTTCCAGTTTTCGAATGACATCTTTATTTTCCTTGAACGGCAAACATCACCAACATTTCAGCCAGAACAGCCTTCTGACCAAAATGTCAGTCATGTGTTTAACACTTCAGACCCGGGGCCTGAGAGGTATTGATCCCAGTGACGGAGGGTCACCCAGGACTCTACACCTCACTTGGCAGCTCGTTTTCAGAGCCTCTTGGGAAAAACAGAAGCAGTCTGTTTCACTAGGCTACCAGAAGATTATTTTATAAGAAGAGAGTTTTGTTGCTCAGAGGATTCAGCCATGCTAAGCCGTATGCCAGTGGTTTGTGACCCCACAGTGCCGGTGGCCGGCAGAGAAGGTCAGCAGCAAAGCCCACCATGAGAGAAGATGCTCTGCATCAGGTACTGACCAACTGGAGTATCTCCCTTAAAGTGGTTACCACACAATAGCAAATCATCTGGCTGGATTTTTCTATTCATGAATGGTTTCGAGGTTGCCTCAAGCTCTATTCCGAATTCGTTAGAGGGTATCATTATTTGATACCATCGCTGTGGGGTGAGGCACATCCCGAAAGGAGTGGGAGCCTGCCCTGCCTATGCAGGGCTTTTTCTTCCACGGCAGGTTGGAAGGCACACAGCTGAGGAAGATAGCTCAGAAAAACATGCTCATTTTGTTGAGTATGTGAGGGGCTTTCCACATGTCTGTCAAACTTCCTTTCCTTCAGTAATAACTTTTTAACAACAATAAAAGACTCCACTTAAAAAAAAAAATCCACTTTAAAAATGGGCTGGAAGCTCTGTGGAAATTTGAAATGAACTATTTTATCATCAAATTATTGTCTTTGCAAAGTTACAGTTGAGTAAGTTGATTAGCTCACTCTAAACCATTTGCCGTTCACATTATAGTATATATTTTTGTTTAAAGTAGGTAGAACAGCCTATAGTTATCATTTGATTTCTATAAATAAAGCCAAACGGGATTTTTTTTTTTTTTTTTGCAAAGCAAAGGCTGTTTTTGACATTTAGTGCAAGTGTTTAGATTGTTCCTTTTAGCAGTATATTGTAGCTGAAATGAGATAATTTGGCACTGTCAAAGACTGCTTTTGACTCAAGATGTAGGATGAGGCATTCTGAAAGTAAACCTTTCTCTCTCTAATATAGTTAGGAAAAAATCAAACTTTATTTGAACCTGCACTGTTAACTGCAAAAAAGACCACTAACCCTTAAATAAATTAGTCAGTTTAAAACTGTATTTGCTGATAACAAACCGCTGAATTTCATGAAGCGTACGAAAGACAAATAGGGTCGATTTGGAAGACTGCTTTTTGGGTTTTGGTAACATGGCTTCCTGTGATCCACATGACCCCATCAGCCTCCTGTTTCTTCTTACAACCTCTGCTAAAGTAACAAGTCCTGATACAGCTGTGCGCATCCTAGCATCAGGATAAGGACGGGGGGAAGAAGAAAGAGCCCTTGGTCAGACAGAGGGTGGGATCTCCTCTGCTGTCGGACTCATGCAGAAGTGAAGTTGTCCAGGTTTCTATCTGATCAATGTGAAAAAATCATCTGCAGGGAGATAAAGAAAGCAGCAGTCAAAGCAACTTAAAATGGGTGTATCCATCATGTCTTTTTCCATTTCTGTTTAACTAGGCCTTTCTATCGGTCGGTCTTTAATACAAGGAGATCTCTATCCCAGGCCCATAGAAAGAGTTTGCTACCAAAGTCCTGAAATTAAAGTACAATCCTTGACAATACGAACCCAGGAATAAAGAATGAAGAGGTTCAGACACAAAAGGTGAAAAGAATATGAGAGTCAATATCTCCTGCTCTGAATTAGAAAACATTTTGCGGGGACTGAACTGACCTTTCTGAATCGCTGACTCTGGTGGCTCATCTGCCTTTAGGAAACAGAACTCCACGCCTTACAAAAAACAGACACGACATTTCATAGTATAGTAAATTTGTATGAATATTCTGAAATATTCAGAAAATTATTATTATTATATTAAAAATTATCAGTACATTACAATGGAAAATTAACAAAATATTCTGAATATTCAGAGAATTCTGACACTTTTTATACCTGACATTGTTTAATCCCTGAGGAGTGGAAATTACAACCTTTGACCATTTCACATTGTTTCTCTTAAAAATGTTGATGTCTCTTGCCTGTCTTGGCCCCGACGGCTGCTGAGCTGGCTCACTGGCAGCATGAAAAGGGACTCACCCTGCTCCACCACAGAGCTGTACGCATGTCCCAGCAAAGCCGGGCAGTTGTGACACTACTTTAATTCTTCCCCTCACAGAAGGCATCTAAAAAGAAGTGAGTGTGGTGCTTCAGCCAAAGGCCCCAAAGAACGTCTTTGCACCAGCAGACAGTTGGATGTTCTCATCTCCATTCTTGAAAGCACAACGGTGACATGAAGATGAATTTGTCCGTCTGCATCACACGATCGCTACTTTCAGTATTATTCTCCCCAGAACTGAGAGTTGAGTCAAAGTGCTCTATTCTGGTCTACAAAGCTATTTTATCACTGTTTAAGTGCCAGATTTCCAGAGCAACAAAATGTCTATGCAGCACATGCTTCAGCACAACCAACAAAAATAACTGATACATTACTCACATGTAAATATTTGCACAATATTCAAATATACCATGCGTGTGTACAGTTCCAAAAATCTGGCCCTGAAAACCATCCATATTTTAAGAAAACTTCTCCCAAATGTTCTAATGTAATTTCCAGGCAATATAAATGCTAACTATATTGGGCAGCTTTCCCAGCCCTGGAGAAGAAAGAAGTGTTTCTTCAGTGAGCCCCCATGATTCCTTAATGTCGATTCCTTTTTCTCTCAAAGTCCAGAGTTCCCCCTCTCTGCTCATCCCAGCTCCTGATCTTCTTGTTGTCCACCTCAGCTGTGGAAGGAGAAGCAGTTCCAAGAGCAGATGTGTATTTCAGAAGTGACAGCGTTTACTTTTAACGTACAGACTGGATTAGATGTATCTGTCTTTCCCTGACTTCAGAAGCTCCTGCATCCTTAAAGATGTAAATGTATGATCTGTACTGCTTTGTCCTTTCTTAAGATAGCTGTGTGAAAAGACTTCAACAGAGAAGGGAAGATGGGAGGAAGAAGGGAAAGGTGCATAGGAGTGAGGGATTTGGACCACAAATCCATGGTTGAGTGCATATGGTTCAAATGCTACTTGCAGCCATGCAACTTTTCTTTGTCAAAGATTCTCTGGAATAGAAAAACCTCTTTAGTTTTACCAGAACAAAGTAATTTTATAGAATTAATAGCCATTAGCATGACATCATGAGCATTTTTGTTACCTTATTTTTTCTCATGTCCTATCTGCTGCTGAGTTCACCACAGATATGTGGGGTAGCACAGTAAATTCTGCTTTGCAGTAAAAATTGTAAAGTATCAGAAGGCACATATAAACACAGTCTACTGCTATTGTTATTGTTTGAACTCAAATAGTGCCTAACGGCTGTTGCTTTTTTAGTGTCCTTGTTGTATTCTTTGCTGCAGAAACATCCTGAAAGGATTTATATTCTGTGTAAGGATCACAGATGGCTATATAGGAATAAAAGATGAAAAAAGCACAGAGAGAAAAGCAAACACAAGGTCACAAATGTTATCAAATATACATTCTGACAGTAACATAAGGTTGTCCTTTTTGTCACTGCTTCTTCCATTGTCATACATGAGTAAACAAAAAGTTGTTCTGAATTGGTAATAGGACTTTCTTCATTAATGCAGAATTCATGGTTATACAGTGGTGGGTAGCAGCTGGTGGGAGAAAGAAAAATACAACCCACTGCGGAGTCAAAGGAAACGAGGAAGGGAACTAAGGCTTAATGAAGAGTCTTGTAAAGGGAGCCACGTTGTTATATTAACAGTTTAATTAATGCAAGAGTTCACATGGGCCTTATCTCATCAGCAAAGCAGAAATAACAGTTTTAAGAGATGAAATTGCTTATTTTGTTGTTTATCTTTAATTAGTTTTTGCTATTGTTGTTTTCCTTCTTGTCTTAGCTGTATGCAAGAATCACCAAAAATATGCTAGAAACCTTTAAGCAACAGGGAGTATCAGAATTGCTGCTTACTGCCCAAAATTCCAGACATAGCTCTACCTTTTTCTGGGTTCATGCCCCAGAACAGTATAAACACATCTAGTAATTACCTAGCAATATTAATCCAAGCATGTTCTTCTAAGCTTCACGGTTAGGATCCTCAGTCTTATTTAAAATTTTTGAGGACATTGTCTTGATGTGGGAAACGATCATTGTTCCTCTTGTGCAATAGCCTCACTAACACTGAAAATAAGAGTGTGTGGAGTTTTTAAAATAGCTTAACATGCCAAAATTTATTCAGGCTTTAGGATGGTTTTTAAGATTACCTTGCTAATAAGGCAGACTGAACTCCCCCTGAGTTGGCATATCTCTGTGCTTGGTTCTCTAAAGCCTTTTCCTAACTTCAAAACTTCAAAAATCTCATTCTCCATTGAAGACAGTATGTTCCCACATCTCTATTTAAAGCTGCATTGTTTTATAACCTAAAGGTGATGTAAAAGCCTCAACTGATTAAAATCTAACGCAACACAACAGAGGTAATAGAATGTTTATGGTCTGCTTTTACTGATCCTCACTATCATTCAGAATGAAGTTTCCATTTTTCAAACCTGAGATGTCCAAAGGTAACAGATTGACCTATAGACTCTACCCTGTGGTGTTTTGGGCTGGGTCGTTCTTCAAAGTGTGCTCTTTCTGCCCCGTGTACCATCCGAACAGATGTTCCACTGAAGTTTGAATGACGGCCAGCTAGCTCGAAAACAACGAGGGAGTAGAGGTGAAGGGAATCAGGGGACAGGAGGCAAGAATAGGGACAGAAGTGAACAAAGAACAGAAAGCAAAAGGTTACACTAAAGTAGATATGGGTGAATAAGTATAAGCAAAGCTTAGGAAGACACAAGGTACAGGATACTGCAAAGAAGATAAGAGAGTCAGAGAAAGTGGGGAAAACTAGCAAAAAACTAAACTACAAAAAAAAAAAAGAGAAGGGAATGAAAGAATAAATAAGACAGAAAAAATGCAAAGAACTATACAAAAAATGAAAATAAGACCTCAACCTTCATATAAAGGTAGCAAAAGCACAACTTAAATCAGCTTTTAGTATTATTGTACCTTGTGGAGAGTCACTCTTTGGATCTGAAGTATATCTCTGAGTTATGTGGATATGTATTATAATTGTGAATTTACTAAACTTAATCCATATAATCCCATTTTAAACCAATACAGGATTCAGAAGTATATTTCACTTAATTAATTCGAGATAAAATCACACTTTCTATGTAAACAATGACATGTGCCTGTGTAGTCAGCAGGAAGGCTGTATATTGAAATAACTGAAAAGACAGATGAAATTGTTGAGGGAACTGGAGCAAAAGGCTGAACGTAGATAAAATACTTACAAACATGAACAAGACATGAAGAACTTTTTTAATAAAACATATTGCGGTGGTATTTCTCCATGTAGCTCAAGACGTTTAAATTTAAATTGGCAGAATTGTTGTGAAATAAATGCCTACTCTTTACACATAAACTCAATAAACAGAAAGTAAGTAAATACCATGTCTTTAAGTAATTTACAGAAAAATGTACAAGGACTGAAGTTGTTAATCAACATTTAAGTCTAGAGAAAGGACTAATTAAGTTAACTCGACTTATTTTTGGACATAAGGTTTTGTCTAAATTATAGTTAGTTTCAAATTAGTCTTGAAACATTTATGAACTGTATCATAAAATACAGAGTGCATATACCTGTGGGGCTGGATCTTAGGTTTAATAGAACAATAGAGTTCTGATTGGAAGGAAATACGTTTCCTCTTCTAAAACTTATTTATATCTTTTCTGGTCCAAAATATAAAATAATATTGAAATAGCTTCCACCAAATGAAGAAAACACAGGAAAGTAAAAGTCTCTGCCAGGAATTCACAGTGTCTGGATCTCACCTCTCATGTAACAAGAGAATACATACCTTAGGGAAGCTAATTTTCCCTTGTAAAATTGGGCTATAATTGTGAAAGCCAAAAATGTAAAATAAGTGAGACAGTTCCCA
The DNA here is from genome assembly GCA_008711295.1 of Anarhynchus alexandrinus. Taxonomy (NCBI): domain Eukaryota; kingdom Metazoa; phylum Chordata; class Aves; order Charadriiformes; family Charadriidae; genus Anarhynchus; species Anarhynchus alexandrinus. The sequence continues at coordinate 174,783 of VUYV01000717.1, read as the reverse complement.
CTAACTGAGGGAATTATAGAAAACCCCATTGCCAGGATCAGACAGACATGGAGGCTACAGGATTTCCCCCCCGCCCCTTCTTTTTTATAGCTATTAACTTAACTAAAATAGTACCATTATTCAGGGATCCTGAGTAATAGATTTTCTCAAATGGATTCTGCTAATCTAGAACAAACATCTTGATAACGCATGTCAAACGCTGTGATATAGGCACATAGGAGAGACGCCAGGTGACCTGCCTTGAATATACGACCGATAGAAAACTAGATTTCTTTTGTTCTCTCCTAGCAAAGGGCTCATTCTGTTACTGTTTAATAGCCTTCCACAGGTTTCTCCAGCTCACAGTATATTTTGTACAGTTTGTTGGGTTCTTCATTACAAGGCCATTAGGAAGAGAGATTCAATAGATAGGCTGGTGATTTACGATATCCTCCATTAAAAAAAAAAAAAAGTGAAATGGATAGGGTTTTATTGAAACTTTTTAGAATGACATTGAATATTACATTATTATTATATATTGGGATTCCTATATATTAATCAAAACCGTAATTGCATGCTCTGTAATTAGCTTCACCATAAAAATAAAGCCTGCTTGATTTTTTTTTTAAACCTGACTTGTTGCATTGCCCCAGGATATTTCACCCTTCACCAAATATCTTATTAAAGGCACTGGTGTATGGAATAATTAAAATGTGAGACTAAAAGTTCTTAAGTGACCGAAGCTGGACACAACGTGACTATATATATATGAACACCTCGTTCAAGGAGAGATTAGTAAAGCATTTTTTCTTTTAAACTGCAACTGGACTGTACAATCACAGAGATTTTACCAGCTTGCTATTTACCCCAGGAAAGTTAGGACTTTCAGCTTTCTAAATATTAATTCTTTGAGAAAGTCCGAATCCTTAAGAGGATTTGAGTTTGGGGAAGGCAGGGATCCAGCAGTCAATTCAGGTACCTCTCTCAAAAGAAATCATATGACTTACAAATGACACTACTAATAAAGAAAGATTCTGTCTGTTTTTCAAAAGATGTAGAAATCTAGCGGTCCCACCGTAGTTCCAAGCTAGAATTTAACTACACATCACATATCCTCCTTCTGTGACAGGCGTAATTCAAAACAAATTACAGAACTCTTCTTGCAAGACATTACCTTATGCTAGTAAAGCAGAAATCTTATTAATTAAATCTCATCTTAGGAGAAAATTGCTAAAACCTGTAAAAATGTAGAGTCCGGGACTGGTATTTACACAGATCCCAGAATTAAAAATAACATTCTTTCCATTTAATTACTTTCACTATTACTTTGTTAGACTTTCTGCACGTTTTTAAAATGTCAGTATCACAGCTAGGCAACATAGATTGTAAACCATGATTGTCCGATTTGGCAGTCGGATCATCCATTCTACTTTCCCTTTTCATTAACCTAATCCTGAGACTATCTTGGAGAAATACAGACCAGTGTTTCTAGTGACTTTGTCACTAGTGACTTTGTCACTAGAAATCTGCATGGAAAGGGATCAGCTGCTCTATTGTCAAAAGGACTATGAATTTAGATTGTCAAAAAAACTTTTGTCCTCCCTCGCGCGAGGCTATTCTGAAATAAAACTATACTAAATAATGAAAACTGGAATGAAAAAATAAATCAAAACTTCTTTTCCAGTCTAAAAAATGTAGTTTATTAGGAACATATTACTAACTTTTCTTTGACCTTTTTTGTTTTCAAAGTGAAGTGTTTGGTATATAGCTTTTGTTAATTTGAAGAAGTATGAGGCAAAATATTAGAATAATATTTTTATGTTTTGTTTGAGTCATAATTTATTATTAGCAATCAACAATTAAATATAGTAATTAATGTTCTTGAATTACAAAGTTCTGTGTAATTAAAAACATTCTGTTGAAAATGTTCTAGCTACTTTTTCAGCTGTCTATTGTGGCTTTTGGTTTGTAGACAGGAAGTATTCAAATATGGCAGCTTGGGGGCTGGTTTCAACTTTTTTCTTACTAGATAATATTTTAAAAGTAAGTTTGGTCACTAGTGAGGCTTCTTTATGATGGGGTTTTTTTTCAGTCTTGCTTAAGATCAAAGAATTAGCTACTACTAGATTTTCTAGCAATAAAATCAACTCTGCTATGCACATACCTTTTAGCAATTCAGTTCAAAATATTGAGTCAAATGCCACAAATTGGTGTCAAAACTTTACATCTTATCATTTGCTTGTTAATAAGCCCATCCAGACAGCAGGTGATAGTCTAAAAATTAATAATTCACTTTTTTCTTCGCTTAATAATTCACTTCATCTTCACTGTAGACACCAGACAGTACTTATGTTTTCTTGAAATGTAAAGAGATGAAATAAATAAAGGATTTAAGCTAACATGACTAAGGCAAATACAGAGACTGAAACGTTGTTCTAGATCGTATGTTTAAACTACTTGAAAGTGTTTCTGCAAACACTTTTTCAAGCCTGATGTCAGGATGAGAGGAAAGAACAAAAGGAATATTATTTGCAACCTTTTTAATTTCCTTCTGGTGGGCGTTGTAACTACAGAAATAATTTACCTACCTGGCATTTATGTGATTAAATGATGGTCAAGCAACATTCTTGATCAGGCCTTGTCTTGAACACTTTTTATGATTTCATGGCATTTTGTGGAGTTTCAGCAAAATATTCCTGAGTTGAGCTCTCAGAAGCTGGTGCTTAACTGGACATTAGTTTTAAATCAGCTAGAGGCCTTTAGGCACAAAGCTAACTATTTTAATGATCTTTTTGAAGATCCAGAGCAAGTTAAACTTGTCATTCAGACAAAGTCCCTCTAGTGACCAGAATTAACTTTATGGCATTAAAAAGGGCATTATAGATCCATTTATTACACTTACAGTTTCTCTTGTCAAGTACCTTTCACAATAGCAGCACTAAGCAAAGGGCTCATACAAAAGGAACTGATCCAAAGGAGACATTTTTGCTACTAATGAGAATCGACAGCACCAGTTAAGTCTAGGAAACCATCACAGGGTGCAAACTATCCTTTTAAACAGGAAAAAAAATAAAGAAAAAATTGGTTTGTATCAATCTATTTCACTTTAACATCATAATTTTCCTGTCCTCCTGGTAATATTTTCATTAAAATTTAGGCTTACATTCACCTACATTTGCTCAACGTAGAAGGGTTTTATATTGACCTTGTCAGTTTCCTGGAATTTGACTGGTTGGCTCCGCTACCTTTTCCTTCCACTACCCTGACAAAATTTTAAAAAGGAATAGAATTGCCAGCATACTAAAATACAGAAGATTTGAAAGGTTAATGCAGTACAGCAAGTGCATAATATATTGTACATGAAAAGTTTAATGTCTTATTCGCAGAGCAAGAATTGTAACAAGGACAGAGAATGACAGAAAATTAATCAGTCCTCATGATAATTCTAGTAATAAGAACAGAAAGCATTACTGAAAACATAATACTTTTGAAGTGCATGGTTAAAATTGCATTCCAGAGCCCCTCCTCGAATTGTGAAAGAGTAGACGATGGGCATTATAAAATAAAAACCGACAAATGCAAGAGAAACCAAAACCCAGGAAAAATTCAGTGCTTTGATAAATATTCATTATAAGTTATGAAACATTCTAAGAGCTTGGCTTATGTGGCTAAACTGTGGTTATTTAAAGAAACTTATCCTTTAGGTAGGTTTTATGATAGATATTCATTAAAGGATTCTCTGTGTCTTACTCTGAAGAACGAAACAATAACCATTTTCAAGCAGAAAAGTAGAATCAAAGAATAAATGATATAATGTTCTGTCATTGTTTTTAAATTTGAGTAAACACAGATGCTGGTATGAGGCCTAAAAAATGGTAAAAATATGATGCTTTATGATATGAACAGAATGTTAGAATTGTCTCAAAAGGTTCTTTTGTGCTTCGTGAAAGGACTTAGTAGTAGTCCCATCTCAAAATAGTGGTTGTTCTCTCTAACCCAAAGGCAAAATATACTACCAAAATTTAACTATCTAATTCTTTTTTCTTCAGCCTTAGTTCCTAAGTTGTCAAGTCTAAAACTGGAAAGTACTAACAACAGTAAGAGAAGAAGGTTGTATCTTTTCCAGCTCATTAATTGAACTGAACTTTCTGTAAAAAGAAGCAACTTATCTGTGCCTGAATTCAGTGGAAAACTACAGTGCACATGAAAAATTTAGTCACTGGTTTGGTTCAGCCATTAAAAAAACTTCAAATACTTCCATGGTAACTTCTTATGGCACTCTACTCCCCATGGAGAGGGAAAGCTATACTCCATTCAGGGCTGAATATTCATTTCAGCTTGTGGCTTCTGAACGTCACTATGCCACAATCAGTTTAACTGTGGGCTCTCAGGCTCTCACGTTAAGTGACTGACAGGGGGAATAGTTTACGTATTACTTGGCCATAAAGTAAAAAAAAAAGAAAAAGGTCTATATTATTGGGTTATTTGTCTACATCTGCTTTAGTGAACAGTTCAGTTGTTGGTGAGGTTCTAACTTTAAAAGTACTTATTTGATCCTTTTCCCGCACCCTCAATTTTAAATGAACGTTGGTTATGTCCCATGGACTGAATGTCCATTTACAACTGGAGTTCATCAGCTAGACACTACAAACATGTCTTCTTGTTTAATTTCATCAATAAAGAATCCAGTTCATGCACTCCAAGACCACTCTAATATATTAATATTCTTCCAGTTCCATCTTCAGAATGGAACCCACAGTAGAACTAACTGGAAAGATCATTTTGTTACTCACCAAATAATGGAAGTGGTGTGAAATTCAGATTCCATCAATCAGTTAATCTGATAATGGATACAGCTGCTCTGTGTCAATTTTAAAATGCTGACAATATTTAGGACAATATTTAGGTGCAAAATAGAAAGTAGTGATTGTATAGAATCATAGAATTGTCTGGGTTGGAAGGGACCTTTAAGATCATCAAATCCAACCATCAACCTAACACTGCCAAGTCCACCACTAAACCATGTCCCTCAGCACCACGTCTACCCGTCTTTTAAATACCTCCAGGGATGGCAAATCCACCACTTCCATGGGCAGCCTGTTCCAATGCCTAACAACCCTTTCTGTGAAGAACTTTTTCCTAATATCCAATCTAAACCTCCCCTGGAGCAACTTGAGGCTGTTTCCTCTTGTCCTATTGCTTTTTACTTGGGAGAAGAGGTCAACCCCCACCTCTCTACAACCTTTCAGGCAGTTGTAGAGAGGGACAAGGTCTCCTCCTTTTCTCCAGGCTAACCAACCCCAGTTCCCTCAGCCGCTCCTCATCAGACTTGTGCTCCAGACCCCTCACCAGCTTCGTTGCCCTTCTCTGGACACGCTCCAGCCCCTCAATGTCTTGTAGTGAGGGGCCCAAAACTGAACACAGTACTTGAGGTGGGGCCTCACCAGTGCCGAGTACAGGGGGACGATCACTGCCCTAGTCCTTGGGAACTATTTCATCATTGCACTCCAGCATCTTAACAAATCAGACCAAGGCAATTTTGAAATTAAGCTAGTTCAATCAAAAACTGCAAAAATCAGATACTTTAATGTATGAAATTATACACATTTCAATAGCCATTGAGGGGACATTTTTCTTCATGAAGATTATGTGAAATAAGCATGTAAATAATTCCATAATAATTTTCATATAAAAATAGTTGGGTTTTGTTTTATCTATTTATTATTTTAATTGTTTAAACAATGCAATGTGAACTAGCAAGAATTAATTTAGCTTCCACAGAAAAAAAGCATAGTTAGCAGTGTTATCCACCTCTTGCCTGCAAATACTGAAGAAAGGTTCAAATAAAATATTGAGTGACCCGAGTTCTGATTCAAGTTTCTTTCAGCCTGCTAGTCACAGGGTTAAAGAATATCCTTAAATAAGGAATGAAGAAGAATGATCACTTTTTCACAGCTCTGGCCTTGAGTGGGAAAAGGATAGAATTATCAAAGTGGAAATAAGAAAACGGAACAAATTTAATTTTCCTGTCTTGCCTCTCAACCCCTGTTGTGAAACTGCTTTAGCTGCCTTGAGGCAAGTGAGAAGAGCCAAGCAATTAACTGTCCCTGCAAGACAAGGGAAGGCAGAACCTCTTGTTGTTGAGGAAAACTGATGAAGCAAGTTCCTCTAAATTTACAGTTTTAAGCAACTATAGTCTAAAGCTGTAAACAAGGTTGAATATTGCCTTTGTCATATGCGCTTGCTAGTATTTAGCAAAGCCAAATACGACCTCTGGATTTAAGAGTATTAGGCTCTGCTGAAGATAACCAAATCAGAAATTCTCTAGTCAAAATAGCATGTATGTAAACCTTGCCGTGTCTTTGTAAATGAGATTATGGAATCTATCCTACCTTCCAAGTTTATGTAACTTTATTTAATTGCCTATGTATTTTCTTTATACAGTTTTGCCAAAAAGTCTAGATGAAGAGTTCCTAGAGTAATTTTGACTCTTTGTGGAAAGTCAACTTAAAAGTGTCTTGTAGCTTACCATGTTGTTTTAGGCAGAAAAGGGCCTGACACCTGCTAGGGATGCTACTGGTCCTTAATGACTCATGATATGGAAGAGCTCCTGTGTTGGCCACACAATGTAAACAACTGCTATAGTGGAAGTAAAACGCTGGTGTGATCCACTGACAAATAAGGATCACTTCTGAATACTCTGTGGATCTGCAACATGTTGTAAAAAAGGAAAGACCAGTTGAAGTATGTCTTCAAATTACAAGTTATATATCCAAAACTCCAGGAATTCAAGAATGGAAAAGACCTATAGTCTTGATGAATAAATCAAGGTATAAACACAGGAAGATTTTTTTTGTATAAATTTTTCCTTGGAGTGCAGTGGTATTTTGCAGTCACTGGAGCTACCCACCTACACTTTGACTAGTTTGGAAAAGGAACTGTATTGAATTAAGATAAAGTTGCCATTGGATACTATCTGGAGGATCTGACTTGGTTGCATATGTGTGTTCCTCAACTTATTCTCTGAGTATCTGCTTAGTGTACACTTCAAAAACCTGAGAGTAGAAGAGAGGGGTCTTTAACCTGTCCTGTGCCTGTTCTTTACACTATAATAAGAATAGTGTCCACAGGTCCACAGGTCCTGCCTGTCTCTTGTTTCTGTTCACATATGCTCTAGTACTGTTGGAAGAACTTTCAAAAGATGAATGACTCAAAACAATCTGAGAGAGACTGGTGTTGCACTCTGGAGTGAACAGAAACCCTTTATTCAAGCTCCCTGTTGCTTAGGTCACTGACGGCTTTTGGGAATTCACAGGGGTCCAGTTCTGCCCATGAAGGTTTTGTCCTTCTCTTTGGACACCAGGTTGCAAGATGTATAAAAGTGGCCCATTTCTGTATATGGCATTTATATTTGTGAATAGGGAAATCTTCCTATAAAGATTTATGGGAAAAAATGTTTAAGAACCTCAAAGATTCACCATGAGGTATTCCAATAGAAGCACGCTAGAGAAACCCATGATTACTTAGACCAATTAGTGCTGCTGAAGGCAAACTAACAAACAAACAAACAATCTGGCAGAAGGCCAGCATTTATGTGCATAGATAAGGGTTTATTAGTCAGGATTTCAATTAGTCAAGGCAAAGTGGGCGCATTGCACTGAGTAGTAGTGTTACACTAAGTAAAATATAAATACAGACAGGTGCACAACTGCCTGCCCACTCCCCCACCCTCGAAACCCCTTCTTTCAGTTCTTAAAAAATGTATATTCTCCACTGTTACTTTATGTTACTATTTCAGTCTGTCACTATGCTCCATTTCCAAGGTGAAGTTCTATTTAGAACAAAAAAGTAGGAACAAAGCAAAACATTTTGTGGTTCACAGGTCACTGAGGTTCACTGAACATTCATTTTGATTGTCCAATAGACAGTCACAAAGCTGGCAAAAATTTAAAAGGAGACACAGCTTAATGAGACAGAAATGAAAATAGATATAATTAATGTTAATGAGATTTGAAGATAATTGTTGATTTCTAGCTTAGAAATGAACATTTTTAATGCAAATCGGTATAATTTTAAAATCATAATTAGAAAAATGATTCACATAGAAAGAAATGTTCTGTCTTTAAGCAGTAGAATTATGCTGAAATGATTTGATCTTATCTTAAACATTTTTTTATTCTCAATTTCTCTTGTACTCTATGCAAATCTATAACTGGAACTTTGTTAGCACAGTCAAGTTATATATTCATTTTCAGCCTTAATGTGATCAGAGAAACAGTTTTGAATTTCTGTAACGAATGGAGGTCAAATAGCAAAACATAATCTCCAGCAACCAATAGGTTATATGTGTTTGCCATTGTCAAGTTCTCTTTTCTTCAAGCCCTCAATGAAAATGTGAATTACTGCATTTCTAATTGTATCTTGAATTTATTTAATCTCAGTGACTTCTTTAGAATGTGTCTGAAGTCAATTGGAAACATTGGGTAAAAAAAAAAGGAACCCCATTGCTACTCTGAAGGTTCCTGCAGTTTCACCAAATGACACCCTCCGTTCCTTTCAAACAAACACGTCATGCCTTCTTGACTCCAGGCAGGATATTTCATTTTAACACTGTTGTCTAACAATGGAGCTTCTGCTGATCTTTGAGTGAAAAGACAGTGTATAGTGGAGACTTCCCAGGTTTCTAACCTTTGCATCATCAGCATGCTTAAAGAGTTGGACTTTTAATCTTTTTTTAAAAATAGGAATAATTTATTTATCTTATGATAAATTAAAATTATTTTTTTCTTATTTCCTTTCTATTATTTATGATTTTTGAACCTTAATTTTTTGTTGCAAAATGATGTAAATTATACTGAGTTACACGACGTGTCTCTGTAATGCAAAATCTTACATCATGACAAAATCAGACAGGCACTGGAGTGGAGAATGCCACAGTTCAATTGTAATTCATACACTGAGCCAGTTTTTTACAGTGTGTAGATTAATGACACAGTCTTGGAGAAAGTACTTTTTGTTCTGAACTAAACAGAAATAACAGCAAAAACTAGTGTCTTATTTGAAAGGAACTGTCAGAAGAAGATGAAGGCTCCAGAGGCAATTGGGGAACACCTAAATTTAAAAAAATCTGAGGGATAAAGAAACAAGGGTCAGACAGAAGGGCAATGATAAGAAAAGGCTTTACTTATTAAAAATCTTTTGAAAAAATAGGCTGGACAGGACCTCGGAGGTCATCTGTTCTACCACCTTGCTCATTGAGGACTAATTGCAAACTTTGACAGGGTTGCTCAGAGCCTTGGCCCATTTGGTACTGACTGTCTCTAAGGCAGGGCATGGAACAACCTCTCCGTGCACCGCTCTGACAGGGACAGACACCCCGCAGATGCAGAACCTGAGAATAACAGGCAGCAGTCACAAGTTGCAATAGGAAGAAGTCTGACTAGACATGAAAAATATATATATATATATATATAATCATAGAATGGTTTAGGTTGGAGGGGACCTTTATGATCATCTAGTTCCACCCCCCCTGCCATGGGCAGGGACACCTCCCACCAGGGCAGGTTGCTCAGAGCCCCATCCAACCTGGCCTTGAACATCTCCAGGGATGGAGCTTCCATAACTTCTCTGGGCAGAGAGAATATATATTTCCCAAGTCAGTCTCACGGCTTCTGCATACCATTTGGGCAATAATCAGAAGCAAAACTTACCAGTGATGTTAGGAGACCCAGACTCATTTAGAAATTTAAATTCAATACCTGCGCACAGTTGGAAATTACCAAGTCTTCAGTTAATCTCAATGTCTATGGTTCTATTCTAGGACCAAAGACAGGGATTTGCCCAACTCTGGCTCAACAAGCTCTGGCTCACAAAATACCTCTTCAGGTCCCTGCCGCCCTTGATGCAAGGGACTGGCTCTCAACTGATTCAACATCATACAACAAATGGTGCCTTATGTAATACTCCTCAGTGCATCTCAGCACTTTCACAGCATTGTGGAAATTCAAGCACTCCATTTCAGTGTGAAAGTAAGAAAAAAATTCTGAAAGCACAAAGAGAGGTTATTACCTGTCCTGACAAGAAATAAAAAAAAAAAAACCAGCAATTTTATTATATTCTTATATTTACTATAGTATTGTGTATAGCAAATTAATCATTGTTACTTTAGAAATATTTCAACAAAACATGTTAACCTTCTTTACATTCCTGGTTTTAGTTTGTGAAACAAAAAGGAAATATCAAAGATCAATTTAATGGCATTGCATTTTTTCTTTTGTGTGTGACATAAATGGCACGGAACAATAGAATACTAATAATTACTCTTTTCTATTTAAGTGTCTATTATAGATACGAAGTAATCAGCTTCTTTAAAAGAACACAGGCAGTAGTACTAAAACACTTGCTTCAGACTAGAATGAAATGCTGCTGAACCTACATGCCTCTGCCAAAACTAAGGAGGCTTTTTTTTTCTTTTTTTTTCCTCCCCAATTCTTCTGTCTATATTCTGCATTCTGCATGTTTTTACTGCCGCTGCTTTCATTTCCCACTTGTCTCTATCTTTTTTGCAGTCCCCTTCGTTCTGCCTGTTAAAATCATCAGGGCTTTAATAATCAGTGTTGATACTGAAATGTTATCTTTGGGATTCCAACCTTGGATACCACTGAGATTAATGGGATAAAGGTGACCTTGCTGTTTAAGACGGTCTGTTATACACCATTCATATTTGCAGGTGCCACATGAACGAAACTGTTAAAAAGTGAGATGTTTGGGACGATCAGAACAGACTCTGTGGGCAACATAAAAATATCTTTGGAATATATTTTTGCCACTTGCCTTAGGATTCGTCTACCTGATGGCTCACGGAATCATAAACTAATAAACAACATCTGCAGAACAACAAAAATCTCAATGATTGACTGATTCTTTCTTAGAAACATTGTTATCTCTTTGTGTTGGAACCACTAAACAACATTTACAACCTGACAAGCTAGTACACATATTTCAGCTTTCCTTTCATGCCCTTATTTTTTCACTGTTTTTCTCTAGAACTCAATTTAGGACTAAAATTTTTTGTGTAAATAATCCATTTGACTAGCTATGAGAAGACTATCTTCATTATGTAGCTGAGGAGCCAGGTGGTTTTCTACTCTCAGTTTCTAGGATCTGCTAGATTCCTTGCCCGAAAGATTAGATGTTACTTCAGACATCTACTTTTTGAATTATTCTTTCTGATATTCCACTCACCCACTCAGTCTATACTCTTCTGTCTATAAGGACTATGCATCTATAATTCCTTTCAAAAAGCTACAGTACTAAATACAATTTTTTTTCTGAATTTTGCAAAATTATGTGCTGTGTTATTTATGACCAGCAATGTTAAGTGCTGGTTTTTAATAAAATTGACCCTGGTGTGGCAAGCTCCATTTTCACAAAATATGTTTTCCCAAGGTAACTAGTAAACTTTCATCTAAACTCTAGGGTAGATCCTGGGGGAACAAAGCAACACAGGCGTGGTTTTTTTTGTTGAAATAAAACTTTTTGCTGCATATGTTTAGTTCATTGTCATTTAACATTCTCAGAAAGAACTGACTCAATTTTAGCCACATTTCACCTATTGGCACTGATGGGAGTTGTGCAACTACTAAAGTTTACAACCCATTAAATACCCGGAGGAAAATGTAAAACACTTCTGCTTCCTACTCCTGTGCCCCAATTCAGTAAAATTTGCTGAACTTTTGCTGTGCTGATGTCAGTGAGAGTTTTACCACTGGTGTCAAAGGGGGCTGAATTTTACTCAGCATATCAATTACCTTTATAGAAACAGTCACAGTGGTTTTGGTAAGCTGTTTAGTTCCTCAGAAAGAAATCAATTGGACTCACAGACTTTTGGGCCAGCTGGACCATATGAGGGTGACATTTGAGGACCATCTGAGGGTGGACCTGTCTGAGGGAGACAGAGCACTGGCACAGGCTGCCCAGAGAGGTTGTGGAGTCTCCTTCTCTGGAGACATTCAAAACCCACCTGGATGCATTCCTGTCCAACTTGCTCCAGGTGAACCATCTTTGGAAGGGGTGTTGGACTAGATGATCTCTCCAACGCCTACTATTCTGTGATTCTGTGACCATGAGCTAACCCAGCTGTATGGAGGCAAACTCAGTCTTCCTTCTTTGGTCAGACAAGTTTCAGCATCAGCATGTGCTTACCTGCAGTGAGTCCACTGAATGACACTGAAGCAGAGGTGTCCGTGGTAATACTGGACTAAAATACCCATTGTTTCCAGTGTTTTATGTTATGGCTTCCAGTTGCAGCCCCTGAGAGGGAGCTGCTGTGCATTCCATATTAGAGGAAATGTCCCCTTTTGTTGTCCTTCTTTTGTGGAGTGGTTACACCCAGCAAATTTGCACAATCTTGCTGCTTGATGATCAAAACAAGATGCTCTTCTATATTTTCAGAGGGTTCTCTTTTAATTTGCTTTTTCAGTGTGTCTATTATGCTCTTTCCAACGTCCCATTGAAAGGTATTTGCGTTCAGCTGAACAGTGAGGGCAATGTGTTCTCATGCATGCCTGAGATGTTGTCTGTCAGTGTTAGCAGTAATACCCTACCCATTTGAAAGAATGGAATGATTATTTTTCCATCTTGGCTTTACATGAAGCCAGCCAAGTAGAGAGAAGTTGAAGGAGGAGAGTTAGTGTTAGGGTTTATTCACCAGAAGGACATAAGCCGTTTTTGTTGGCATAGGCATATTATAATCGAAGACCAGAAAGTAATTTCTTTTTAAATAATTATGAAGTCAACTTAAATCATTCCAAGTCTCAGATGAGATACATTTTTGAGTAAGAAAGTATGCACTTGTAAAATAAAGGTGACTGTCCTATAAAATACATTTTAAAATCATGGAATCATCTAAGTTGAAATGGACTTTTAAATCGTCAAGTCCAACCATCAACCTAACACTGCCAAAACCACCACTAAACGATGTCCCTCAGCACCACTCCTACCTCTTTTTTAAATACCTCCAGGGATGGCAACTTCACCACTTCCCTGGGCAAATGCATGTATTATCATAGTTTTGAACACAAAAAATATGTCTTTTATAACCTTTTCTCCTTTCAAAAGATAAGATTTGTTCATCCATCAATATATAATGAGGTACACTGACAGAGCCAATTAAATTTTAGATTTCTGTAAGGAAAATATTACATGCCAGACAGCCCGCTTAGACATTGGCATAAAAGATTTCTCTCTTTCCCTTAACAAATTATAACAATAGTTCCTAAATCATACTCTTGGTTTGTCTTTGTATACACATGACTAACAGGTAACCAGTGAAATTCAAAGGTTAGAGATTAAATTGGTTCCAAATGAAATCATAAAATCTAATGAAAAAAATAGTAAATTTCACACAGTATTATTTAGATGATTCTGGAATATGTTTAATGCCAATTGATTTTGGAGCAGGTGGAAACAAAGCAAAAGCTGCAAGTTCTGGAATAGCTCAGCAACTTTCTCAATTTAGAAATAGGCATTGCAGATAATTTACTAACTGACTTAGGCAGTGGTTGTTTGATGAATTATTGGGATTTTTATCCATCTTTTTATCTAAGTGTTTCTCTTTAGACAGCATTAATTCCTATTTTTCGTCTGTGTTTTTTTCCTCCTGGCTTAAAGATAAAATTTAGGTGAAACAGGCAGGAGAAGAGAACTTTGGAAATTGTTAGAAATATAATCCAGAGACTTTTTAATTGCAGTAGTAAGTATTAAAATATTTTCTTCTATAATATCCATGATACTTCGTGCTCATGTTGAGGAATCTTTCTTAGAATCTGAAGTCACATTTTGAAAGATGTTTCCCTCGAGGAAATCTGAGATGGCATTGGTTGTGTGCTCGGTCACAGTACTGGGTGCACGCTCTGCCTTTCATAGCCGTGCCAGAGGAATGCAGAGAAAAAATCTAACAAGAAGTATTTCTGTTGCAGGCAAGTTTATTGATTTCATTTTTAAATAGGCCTGGTGATCCATGGAAAATATACATATTTTAACATTTATGTTCTCCATCTGAGCTATGGTGAAATGTCAGCTGGAGAAAACTTTACGATACACCACATCTTCAAAACAAACACCAGACACTTTTTTTTTTCCATATCTACTTCCAGCATTTGCTGCAAAGTAGAGAATTGTGGTGCTTCTGAGCCATTGGCCACTGTGGGGCTTGGGCAGGTGAAAGATTCGTACTGAGCAGTGGCAGCCGCATGGTTTGCATGACCTACAGCCAGTTGAAGGCCGTCAGCACAGAGAGACCAGGTCCAGGTCAGGCGCATTTTCTCCCTCTGTCCCACACCAAAAGGTGAGGAAAGGGATGGGATATCTAACACTTGCATTACTGCAGTCGGACATGGGACCTGTAGGAAGGAAGCCCAAAGACGGTAATTTATTCTGCTTCTGGTTAAGAACAGCCCTGGAACTGTCCCTGTGAAAAAACTGAAGGTAAAGTGGAGCTCACGTATGGTTCAGTTATGGACTGCCCTTCCCTATATGCCTATATGCGCGTTCACTGCACTGTTGTTACCAAGTGAATAATTTAACCAAGACAGGTTCTTAAAATACTATTCTCATCTTTACAAAAGGCACACTGCAAGATCCCACAGTGCAGAAAAGTATAAATGTTCCAATGTATATAAGCCTTTGTACAAATGTAGGCATTTGCTCTCTGTGTAGCACCTTTAACCATCGTGCAGTTACCAGCCGAGGCTGAAGGTAGTATTAATTGCTGCCGTTTGTTAGGTTCTTATTATTTAGGCCAGAAAGCGGGTGTATGTTGCAGTATAGAGGACATACTTCAAATCCATTCCTTTTCCGTAACAGGCAGACAATAATTGATCAAATGTGGTTTTCATTCATTCCAGGTGAATTCAGTGTAGTTAGCTAAAATTCAGTATCTAAATCACAGTACCTGAATAGATGTACTGTAGAGCCTATTCTGCAATATGGGGCAAATTTGAATTATTCAAGATACTTGAGTAATGTAAAACCATCTTCAAATATTTGTGTTCTTGCAGTCTTTCTAACAGTTAAATATGCACACATATACCCATGTATCCTGTATATTCCTATACTTTCTTGGGAAAAATCTGTATACACAGTTATATAGCATAGAATATGTACAATTATGGGTACACTTGGAATATATATATATACATTCAAACACAATATGTACTAACTACCTATTTACATAGTTCTATAATCCATATTTTTATTTTGTACACATATATGTATAAGCATGTGACGCTACATCTACTCACATTCAGGAAGAATTTATCAATCTCTACAACCACATGCACACAAACATTGTCTAATAGTAAAAAGATCTTTGTAATAATAAGAAAACTCTCTAAATGCATTTCCTAAACACTTTGAACTGTTTCTCTTGCATTTTGCCACAGAGTACTGAAGTGGCAGGCTGGGATTACCATTTAGGTTTTGGGGCTAAGAATAAGTAAGTATGGATTTAGCTTGTCATTTACCGTATTATTCTGAACGTCTTAAACTAGACAAATTATTCTGTACTCTAGTCTTATATTTTAACACTATTTATGCAAGTGCATACATATTGTTTTAAGAGATGAAATAATAATAATCATAATAATGATAATTTATATCTTTTTCATTGTCTATTAATTTTTTGCCTCTTGAGAAATATCCTAACACATTGCAGGCATCTTACCTTTGTTTATACTTTTCTTTGTATCCATCTCGTTGACTTTGTGGTTGAGAGTTTGCGTGTGTGCAGAACGAGAATGAGAGAGCACTCAGCTGAGGAAAGAAGGCCCATTCTGCAAATAATGAGAGCTATAGTCACTCCTTGCCCGTGCAGGAGCAAATTCAGCCTTTTTGACTAAAACTCAGTGACATTTCTGTCCCTTCCATGGTGCTGAGCTCACGCAGTGTTTCACAACAGAATGACAGCTGTTGAAGAAGCAGCTCCGCCACCACGAAGTTGGTTTGGCTATCAGGAGCAACATTAGAAATGGAACTCTTTCCTGAAAGTGCCTGTGCTTAGCAACTAACTCTATTAAACTCTGTATGGCCTGCATTTTCCACATACCTTTCATATTTTTGCCTTTTAATATGTTCTACAGCTCAGAAAAGTCTCATCCCCTCAGCCCACAGCTACAAGCCAGTAGTTTGGAACCAAGATTAAATCTGAAAAAACGTCAAATATAATGAAAAAGAGGGGAGGAGGAGACTGGATGGCTTAGTGGAATGGAAATGGTTTATGAAGTCTTTCACCACAAACTCACTGCTCTGAATCTTCTGTAGTCAGTAGTCACTGGGATTTTTGAGCATTTGATAGTTGTTCAGCGACCTATGCTAAAGAAGCTGTTAGTCTCAGCTGAGCTCCTTGTGACTGCTGTCCGCGTCGCAGAAAACAGAGCGTCTGACATTGAGAGAATTTTCCATCGTCATTGGTGATATTAGTAAAGAACTAATATCACAGGATGACATATACTTGTCCAAAAGGAATTTTTACATCCATTTCACTAGGATGTTATTAGTAATTGCCGAAGATTATTGCTATTATTTTGACGCCTTTTTCTGCTCTTAACAAATTACTTTAAAAAGAGCCAGCAGCCATTTTGTATTTAATAAGAATTCAAGAACTATAGAAGATGGTGGCAACTATTTATTTGTGTCCCTCTGACTGTCTATGTAGTCTCAAACAATACACAAAGGTAGAGGTGACCATTGCCCAGAATTTCTGCTACCTAAAATTCAATCTGTGTAAACGATTTTTACCATGACTATTAAAAAGATTTGTTACCATCATTAACCATTTACCAGCCGTTAAAATTATTTACATCATTTAATTCAGATAAGGATATAACGGTAACATTCTGAAATGCTTATTGACTCTACTTATTCCAATTTCATCCTTTACAAGATTTTAAGGTTTATCTTTGTGAATGGGAGAATAAATTCTTCAACTTAAAGAGTAACACAATCTAAACATTGCCTAAACAGGAGTTTTAAAGTTCTTCAGTTTTAAGAAGATCTGAAAAGATACATCTAAATAAAAAATAAAGTATTTTCATCCCAACTTTTTCCAGGAAGTACTGGAAATGTCCTTGATTCTATAGAAATTCCCACTGCATTTAGATGTGTTAAGGAGTAGGACAGAAGACTGATACAAGCATAACAATTTTTTTAATGCTTTCAGAAACTTTCCAAATATCCAAGGCATGCAAAGATTACCCATTTGTTTCTTTTTTTTTCTATTTTAGTGCCAGCATTTCTGCCTCTGCTCTTCTTCTCAGTCGTCTCCTTCCTTTTTTGGTAGTTCTCTTAAAATGTCAAAATTAATAACATTCTAAGATTTATAGGCCAGTTAAGATTACAAGGAAGTTCTTCTAATTCTCTACCATATGCCCAGGTAAATCTCTTTATTTACTCAGCAATTTTAAGGGGAAGAGTTTAGCAAGACTGTCGCATACAAACAGGAAACATTTTATCAGGCAGACAGGAGTGTACTTTCATCAAAAGGATAATGGAAAGAATTTTTTCGCTCATATTTTAACAAAAAACAAATATATTATGTGCATTCATCCACTTTAAAGTCTATTTTTTCAGTAATTGAAATAGATCTCTGGATGTTATGATAAGCCCAGAAGCCCTCTTAAGGAAGTTAACCTTTAAATTGCAGTTCTGTCATGTTTTCCTGTCATACCTGGTGTGTCAAAGCAAGTAGAAAAACAAACCCAATTTTCTTATTTGTTGATGGGTTTAGTTTCATTGAGTTTCTTTGTGAGAGACTTAGTTTATGGTGGATGAGAAATGCCTGAAAGTCAGGAAGCCAAAAGTACTGTAAGCAACTGCACAAAGAATTTAATGCATGAATTAAATTAAATTAAATACATATTTTAAAGATGCATATTTGTATACATTTTACTGAGAACTGTCATAATGTAAAAGCTCATAATGTTAGAGAAAAAGTAAGCACTGAACTATGCTAATAACTCTAATAGGTCTCCAGAGGAAAGGCTTTCATGTTTCTCTGGGGAAATTCCCTCAGGGGTCCGTATTAGGACCAGTTACTCTTCAATATCTTCTTCAATGACATAGACAGTGTGACCGAGTGCACCCTCAGCAAGTTTGCGGACAACACCAAGCTGAGTACTGTGGTTGACACGCCTGAGGGACAGGATGCCATCCAGAGGGACCTGGACAGGCTCAAGAAATGGGTCTGTGTGAACCTCATGAGGTTCAACAAGGCCAAGTGCAGGGTCCTGCACCTGTGTTGAAGCAGCCCCCAGTATCAACACAGGCTGGGGCGTCATTGAAAGGTTTGAGAGCCGAGAAGGACTTGGGGATACTGGTGGATGAAAAGTTGGACATGTGCCGGCAATGTGTGTTTGAAGCCTAGAAAGCCAACCCCATCCCGGGCTGCATCCCCAGCAGCGTGGCCAGCAGGGCGAGGAAGGGGATTCTGCCCCTCTACTCCACTCTGGTGAGACCCCACCTGCAGTACTGTGTTCAGCTCTGGGGCCCCCAGCAGAGGAAAGACGTGAACCTGTTGAAGCAGGTCCAGAGGAGGGCCACAAAAATGATCCGAGGGCTGGAGCACCTCTGCTGTGAGGACAGGCTGAGAGAGTTGGGGTTGTTCAGCCTGGAGAAGAGAAGGTTACAGGAAGACCTTATTGCGGCCTTCCAGTACTTAAAGGGGGACTACAGGAAAGGCAGGGATAGACTTTTTACCAGGGTCTGTTGGATAGGACAAGGGCTAATGGCTTTAAACTAAAACGGGGCAGATTCAGACTAGATATAAGGAAGAATTTTTTTATGTTGAGGGTGGTGAAACACTGGCCCAGGTTGCTCAGAGAGGTGGTCATCCCTGGAAACATTCCAGGTCAGGTTGGATGGGGCTCTGAGCAACCTGATCTAGTTGAAGATGTCCCTGTTCATTGCAGGTGGGATTGGACTAGATAGCCTTTAAAGGTCCCTTCCCACCCAAACTATTTTATGATTCTATGAAAATAACTTCACGAATGTAGGCTATCAATTAAACCTATATATATTATACTTTTTAAAAAACTTCATGTCCCAAATCTAGGAAAAGATTCAAGAAAAATAATGGAATACAGGACTTTTTTGTCACACAAGATAGCTCAGGTAGTCGCCATTTCACAGTGTGCAAAAATAAATTATGTACAGACATTATGTATGTATAGGTGGTCTGTAAAAGCAATACAAGTGGGTAACCTTGTTTTTGACATGCCACTTCAGGACTTAAAATCCAATTTTTTTTTTCTCCCCCTTCCCAAGTTTCCCTTTTCCTTTTTCAGTTTCATTTTTCTTTTTTTCTGTTTTCTTCCCATCCCTCTTCCCTTCTGGCTTTCCTTTCCATTTTTCCCTTCCCCTTTCCTTCTCTTCACACATTTCAGCTCCTCACGACACCATATGCTGGCAAAGAACAACATCTCCCTGTGTCTTGCAACTCTTTCCTAAGATTAGCACTCCCTACCGGCTTTTCCTGAATCTTTCAGCTACATTAAGTGTTAATTCTTTGTGGCGTTTCTTCATTTTGATTTCTGGGTTTGTTTCTTTTTTCTGTCTGTGGAAGAGCTGCAGTGTTTTATCTGCACCACTACCAATTTTATTATTTCTCTCATGTGTTTCATGTTATTTTCTGGTCTATTGTTAAGAAGAAAAAGGGTTTGACCTTAAGTAAAAGTAAGAAGAAGTAGAAAAATAGGAAACATCCATCAAAGAATTAGCTCTGGTGGACCTAGCACAGTAGAAATAGGAAATATGTTGTATAATGATGATGAAGTATTGAAAGACAGTCAGGATTTTTTTTCTCGTCCTGAAGTATATTATGTAGGTGAGTCTCAAGCCTTGAAACAGCAAAGACAACATCTTTTCTTGCAGAGTCGGTGTTACTGATGTGCTTTTTCTTTTCTTGTTGATCTGCAGTTTTGTCTTCCTTGCTGATTGTATTCTATTTTCTATATAGATAATATATATAATTATATAGTGTAGAATATATGTACACCAACCAGGTCCTTAAAAATATTAATCACGTCATCTGAAAAATCTGTGATTTACAAAGAACTCTCTTTACAAAGTGGAATAAACAGGATGAAGCACCACCAATCACAAATCCAGTTCATTCCCATATTAGAACAGAGGCAGGGCAGTGACTATACAAACTAAGTTAAAGGTTCAGTTGTGTCAGTCTCATGCTAAGACTGGCCTAGAACACAGAGTGGAATATGGAAACTAATGGCAGTTATTTGCATCTCTATTAATACTTTGCCTACTTGTTACTCTGCATTCTCTGAAAACTAAAGGAATCAAGAATAAGGGAAAGAATTTGCCCTTGTCCATGTGTTCACATTAGTGTGTATGATATTTTTCAGACTAGTAAATGATCTTTTTAAAATGTATTGTGTCATTCTCTTGTGTGTTTCTTCACTCAAACTTATCATTTGCAGAAAATATTTGACTAAGCTTCATTAAGTAGAATGTTCAAGAATCAATTAACATGACAGCTTTCGAAATAATTTGTGAAATGAAGCAGAAGCTTTCTTTTTGAAAGAAAAATATGACCAACACCAACAGTCAACTCACACTATTTCCTTTTCCTTGTGCTTTGCACTGCCTCATCCCTCCTCTTTTTCTCTTTGTGCCATTGAAGGGTTCAGAGCTTATCTCAATATTGGTATTTGGAACATTCAAAAAAAAGTACAGGATGCTTTGCATGCAGGAAACAGAATATTACTGACAGGTCAGGAGTATGCATGCGACCCTGCACTAGAGCTGGCATCCTGCATCCAGCCATGAGCAAAACAAACCAGAAAACCACGGAATTCATTTCATAACAGTTTAACATCATAGGGTCTTCTCGTCATGTAGAAAGGGACTGTTGCCTGTTTAGATTGTCGTACGTGCATCTAGAGCTCAATCTTCAAATGATGGGTTTCAAGCTGACGTACCGGAGCCATCCATACGCCAGTGCCTGTGAGAAGGAAAAAATTGAAATTCTGGTTCAGTACTGGGTAAACACTTCCGTGTGGCCTGACTCCAGCACCAGCACTTCATTTTAATGATAACGGCAGCTCTGGTGTTCATTCTAAAATCCTTAAATGTACTTAACAACCTGTTTATGCTTGGAGTGTAGTGAGTTTATGGGGAGAGCCAAATGAAACAGATAAGTGTATTATGTAAAACCGTATTCTGAAATGTTTATTCTAGCAGTTAGTATGCATCTGGAGTAAATCTGTAGACCGTTATCCTCGGGTTTCATGCATTTTAAATAAAGCATATTTATTTTAATTTAGAAGCAGACAATTATGTGGGAAATGGAAAGATTTTGACAGCACAACAGTAAATTGAGCATTGTTTGAAAAGGTATACTTATCTTAAAATCATCATTAGTATTTCATGCATCTGAGTTTCTGTTGCATGCAGGTTGTACGCTGTTCCAGCCACGGATCAGCAGCTGCAGCTATTAAAGCTCTATAGTCATTCATCTATTAAAACTTTGTTTAGCACAATGGCATTTTTTTTCCCTTTAACCAACAAATCACTTTCTAGAATGAAATCAAGGAATCAGAGTCTGCCTTATCCTGAATGTGCACGTGTGTTGCAAGATGTCTATTTATCTTTTTGTCACCATTAGCACTTCCAAAATGCCTATCACCATTCCACTCGCAAAAGCTATTTTTAAATAGCTCGTCACTGTAAAAGGCACTGTCAGTCTGGGTTTTTTCTAGCTGTGAAATCTTTTTTACACACTTAATAATAAATCTTTGTAACCTCATAAAAGAAATTACCTTTCTCTTCAAATGCCTCCTCTATATAAGACATTTACTACACGTGGGTTTCTAGATTATATTTTGGAACTCCTCTTAAAACTTTTAAAACAGTAACAAAATAGCTAGACTTTACCAAAAGAGTTTTGCAAAGAGATAAAAGGACAGGGACTGGTAATATTTGTAATACTCTTTTCCTAGACTGAATTACTTTATTTGAGGAAGAGGAATTAAGCTTAAATAAATTAGTTTTTTGAGACATTTGGATTCAAGCAGGAGATTTCAGACTATATTTTATTATCGAGTGCAGAGTCAAGACTGAGCTGTACCTTTCGACATGAGCAGCACATTGGTTAAAAAACCAACAGAAACATTCATAGGTACAAAGAAGCAAGTCTCCTTTTTCCCACTTACATCACATTCTGTCCACTTCTTACTACTCCTATCATTTATATACGTGTCCACATAGAATAAGTCAAAGTTCACAATGCTTCAAAACTGAGTTAGAATATTTTGGTCGTTAAAAAATGTTATAAAACAAAACCACTAACCTTTTGTCAATGTATCCTGTCCTGAAGCAAGTAGAAGGAATTTTATTGACTAGAATTTTTTCTAAAGGAAACAGATTTATGACCTTCAATAAGGGGTCTGAGAAATGTGAAGAAATTAGGGATGCAGGTATGTTACCTGGGGCATAGGTATTTCCATGGTAAACATCAGCAGGAAAACAACCATATGAACTAAACAATCAGTAAGTAGGGAGAATCATGAGAACACAACTTTTGCTTCATGACTTTTGCTTCATGACTTTTTCTCCACAACTTTTGCTTCCCTGTCACAAGAAAATTGTTTCAGGGCAGAACTAAAACTCTCTCCCACACTGTCTCTCTCTAAAGAATGCAGCTTGATTTTATGGTACAGAAGCTGCAACTTTTACCCCTAAGGCACAAAACAGCTTTGATTCACAAGAGAAAATATGAATGCTTAAGGGGCAGAGCAGCAAGTTCCCTTTCATTAAGAAACTGGCATGCATATAATGTAAATCCCCTATGGGTTAGCGCACATCTTGTTCTCAATGGGGAAAAAGTGTGCAAGCTTCTGTGAATGAGGAAAAAAATTAGAAAATAGTATTTGAGGGCAATGGGTAGCAGACATGGCTCATCAGCAGCCGTGGATAAGTGACTAGACAGATTCAGAAATTTGTATCAGCCTGACTTTCCCTTCCAGCTGTCAATACAGGACGGATGTTATTAACTACCCAATTCTACAATACTGAAAAAAAAAAAAAAAAAAAAAGAAAAAAAAAGACTTACACTCCTATCTAAGTAACTACAGCCTTTATTTACAAATAAACCATAGATTCCAGTGAGGTTACTGTTGTTAAGAGAAGGCAGCACCTTGTGGGATTGAGCGTGGGATTGAGCCTGTGCCAAAGCAAAAAGCAAAAACCAAGCCGTTTTAAAACAAACACGCATTATGCACTTGACCCTGAAGTAGATTTTTGTTTCAGGTGTATAAAATAATTTCAGTGGACAAATTTGGGAATTACACTACAAATCAGCTTCTAACCTTAAAGAAAATCATAGGATGGAATTTATGTGACTAAATCAACAAATTTTCTCAGATTTTTTTTTTTTTTTAAAGCCAGGAATTGTTATTTTAATAGTCTGATCTGTTTAAATAATTTAAACTCAGATTTTCTTTTTAAACAACAACAAAAATGTCTTAAACCCATATTTTTTAGGGGGGGTCAGCTAAGCATAAAAGTTTCAAAAAGGTCTGGGAACGAAAACTCTTTAATGTTTAGTGTTTTCCAAATGTCACAGATTTTAGAAAATGTTTTATGAACTCACAACATGAGTTTCCTCCATGAATTCTTTCCTCCATGAATAATTCCCTTGTTGTTTTCCAGGGACCTTGAATTACAAAACATGCTTGTCTACCCAGGGAAGTACATGTTATGCAAACAATGAAGAATAGCAAGAAAGAAAACTTTGTATGCTGTTGTTGTTCTTTCCAAAAACGTAAATAATCCCAGACTATTCACCAGTTACCTTAGAGATGAACTAGCCACTAAACCGTCAGGGAAATTAATTATCCTCTCGTAGGAAGAAAGCGCTGGGGAAAATGTGCTAAGTATCTGGAGTGGTGAGACAAGTCTCCTACTTGCTACATTAAAAGGAAATGAAACTATTTTCTAGGTATTACTATGTTAGTATAGGATGGGTTATTATCTTCATCCAATAAGGCTTGGGAGAAACTTCGGGCTTTACACAGGAGGCTTTTACCGAGACACATTCATACTAACCACCCACAGTGGGCCAACACCCACCACTCAGTCACAGTTCCTTATGCAAACTAAAAGCAGAGTCCCAAAGAACAAGGGAACATCGTGCTGGTCCAGAATGTATTTTCCTGCCCTGATATTGAGAAAAGCTATCTCGAATGTGTGAGTCAGAGAAGGAAAAAAAAAAAAAATGAATTGGCAATGTACCAGTGACAAAGAAAGTAAAACACCAACAGTGGAGAAACTAAGCCTGGTGGAAATTACTGACACGAATCAACCGTTGCTCAGCAAGTACTTCTGTAACTTTAATCAAACGCTAGGAAATGTAAAATTGGACTGGTCCGCAGTTATTGCTCTAGCCTTAATTTGCTTGGAACTGACTTTGCATTCTTGAAGGTAGGGCACACCTAAGGTACAGAAGGCCTTAACTCAAAATTCCAGATAAGTGTATTTGTGCAGCGATACAATATCAACAAAACTATCTATATTGAGATTTTAGTACCATTAGAATGAATTAGGTTAAGATTAAACTATAATTAAAAAATCAGCTTTCTCTGACTTTTCCTGTTGTTCCTACAGAATGCTACAGTTCCTAAGAATTTTTCCTGCAATCCTTGATCTCTGTTTTGAATTACTGAGGGAAAATCTAGTGAGCTAAATTAAGAAAACAGGGAGCCACCTGACTGACCTTTTCCCTCCACTGTAAAATGAATACACCCTTAAGAATCTCAAGTTGTTCACTGAGATAGGAGAAACACTTTGAAGAGTGTAATTGCTTGAGCCCTTGACTGCATTTGTAATTTCTTGCACAAGCTTTTCTGCCTTCCAAAATGGTCGGGAACAGAGCTGCAGCTTCAGGACCTGGCAATGGTGCTGCCCTCACACAGCAAAAATAGGGGTTTGCTGAGCACAACAGACTATGGGGGAGGCATCTCGCATCCCCACCCCTTTATTTTTGTGGTGCAAGACATGGAAAATAGGCAATTTGAAAAGAGACAGACATAGGTAGTGGGGAAGTAGAAGGGATGTGTGGCCAAAGGGTCTCTTTAGAGCCTTGTTTTCCCTTTGCAGCAGCAACCGCTGATATTCCCCTCATCTTCCCCAGTCCCAGTCTGATTTCGCTGCCTGATATCCAGCTTGGCACTTAGCCTGACTTGGCTTTTCTCTCTGTAAGGAGGAAATCTGGGTTCAGGGATAAGAGCAAGCAGGGTAATCTTCTGCAAAGTGCTGGGCAGGCGTGGGGATTCGGGAAAGCGGCCTTGCACCTAGAGATCAGACCAGCTTAGCAAAGGTGATGTAAGGCGGTTGTTGCACCTTCATTCCCTCAAAATACTGACCTCTGCCAGCCTCCGCCTCAGTATTCAAACCCCCGCTCTTCCTTCCCCCCTCATCAATCTTCAAGGTGTCATTGAGTTCTCCCAGTCCCTCTCCCAGTATCCCCAAACTATCTGACTCGAAGGCTGCCTAGAAGCTCTAGAAGCACTCTGCCATCTCAGCTCCATTCTCCATCTCAGACCACTTACGTCCACAAAATTAATTTTTACCATTCCACAGAGACATCTTTTTGTCTTGACTTCTGGGATAGTGGAATTCAAATTTGGTTACTGCTGAGAAGCTTGAGGCCCTCTCCAGTAAGAAAATACCAACTGCCCCACAGCACTTGAACTTCTAAGAGCGTACTGTGGCAGTGAAATGGAAAATTCATTAAAATACAGCTTACTCAAAATGGGTAGGGATGCCATGTGAGTGAAACTGGAATTTATTACACGGGGAAGATGGGCCCTCTTCTTTGTCGATGTCAGAGCAGTTGAGCTTACCAGGGAAGAGTTTGTGAAGGTGACCTGGAAGGCTGTGAGATGTGGCGTCTTTGCCCAACAAAGCAAATTTTGTATAAGGTGGTATTAGGCTTTACTGACCATGGGTTAGACCAGAAAACTTTCTTTTAAACATGTTGGCTGCTTCTAAATATAGGACTATCTGCACCTCTTTGGAGACCTATTTCAAAGCTCCATAAAATAAACCAAAGGCATACTAAGCTTAACAGGCTTTTGATATCTTACTAATGTTACTATTATTAATCATTCTGATGCCACTAAGTAGTAATGGTAGTCATACACAAACTCATCTTAAGACACACCTCTAAGCTTTATAAAACAGTCACTATCTCCATTTTATGTCAAAGGAAACTGAGGCACAGAAGCTGAATCTCAGCCAGGGGATTCATGTTATGGAAGCGGTCTGCCTAGTGAGTTCAAGGTTTTATTTTAAGTTCAAAACAATGGATTATTAGGCAAGCAACATGTCTACACACAGTTGTGTTCAAGTAGCTGAGCAAAGATACAGTGAACAGGAACTGACTCTCAGACTGAAAGATACCTAGCATCAACCTTACCCAGATAAGATTCTCTGAAGTACTGTTGGTAAACTGTCTCAGATTTTCTTATTTGCCTATATTATTGAATATGTGTTCCGAATGTTTTGAATATGTTCTGAATACACCTGCTATATGTTCTGGAAACTAATCTCTCTTTTGTCATAGACCACCATGAAAAGTTAAGGACATGGTCTCGAACTTAAAGGTTGATTTTACCGATGCAATATGAACATGAAATAGGCCAATTTCTTTGTTGTTTTAGTTTTTCAGAAAAAAATATAATAAAATAAGAATCTAGTGCTCCAAATAAAACACTGTAAAACAAATTTTAATCTCTGAGTCATTGGAAAACATTGTTTACAGTTCAGAGCACAGACTACATCCTGAAGTGACCATCCATCATTGCTCTGAATTGCTGGAGGAACTAGAATAAAATAAGAAAGCAGTGTATGATTTTATATTAATTGCAACTCCAAGATGGTCTTACCCCAATCAAAATAAAGCCAGTCTGATGGAATTTATAGATAGGTAATATTGAAAACATATTTCAAGCCTCATTTTATGTCAAGGTACAAAAATCAGATTTCAGATCAATGGTGTAATAAAATAGTACAAAGTAGCTGATGAAAGCTAACTTGGTTCCAACACAAGAATTCATCATGATAAACATATCTCTCATTTCCACATCTGTCATCCATTTTTAAAACCAATAAATCATTTAAATATGGATTTAACTGTTCCTACAAGTCGTTATAGCATTATGCTCTGCACTGAGGGAGAACTTTAACAGTAATGCACTTTTCTGAATTCAGAATTATAAAAAATGGATTAGAAGGTTAAGTTATGCTCACATAATTACTGTGCACATACACAACTGACAGCAAAACAACTGGTCTTTTTCTGGCCGGCATTTCTGTCTTCCACAGGCTGGAAGTCACCTAATAGACGCTGTATTTTTACAGAAATTAGTGAATGATTTAGATTAAAACCTGCCCAGGTAAGCAAAACGCTTGAACCTGGGGGCAGAACGTAGGTGTCTGTGAGCTGGCTTGGACTGCGACGGGACCGCTGCGGGCAAGGCTGAGACTTGTTGCATCCTAAGCACAGTTTGAGCCCTGTGAGGCACGGCAGGAATGTCGGCTGAGCGGCCCTTAATGAGAACCGCCGAACGCCCGGCGGAACGGGCTTACAGACCTCGCCAAACCCCCCACGCGAAAACGCCCCGCCACTCTTGGCCTGATCTGCTGATTATTTTATTTTTTTTTTTCTTCTCTTTGTGATAAAGGGCTTGGAGGAGGGAGAGAGGACCCCTGAAGAAAGGAAAAAGAGAAGGGCTGGGGGGGATGTTAAAAGGCTCATATCATTTTCATCCTTGATCATAATTGAAGGAAAGCCAGGCAGAGTCAGAAGGATCGCAACTCCCAGCAAGCATAATCAGATTCTGATTTCATTACTAAGCTTTGCACAGCCTTGATAAGAGAGATGATTAGCGAGAAAGCCAGTGGTAAACTCACTTTATGGATCTTTGCTTCAGAATTTTAATTCGTTTACTCTAGCAAACATTAACCTTTGATTTTATTAGATGTATTTCTAAAGGAAGCTCCTTAGAAGTTCTCCAAATCCCCATTCAGAATAATACTAACTTTTAAAAATACTGTGACAGTGACCATAAAAGTGGAAACACTTTTTCACTGCTTTAGTATAAATATTTAATCATTCGGCAATACACTAGCTGTATTTAATTTATTTTTAATTTTGCAATGACTGCACTTTTAACTATTTAACATGCTATTCTTACGTTGGAATCATGAAGTCAGTCTAAGCATTATAAACAACACTGTAGACAGCATTCATCACTGTAAGAGCTAGTGGAAAAAATCCTACAATCTCTCTAGTTGTTATAATAATGATGTTGGTTTCCTGTTCGCTACAAGGGTAATTAATGAAGAATTTGGCTGAACTGCACATACCAGGCAGCTAAGGTAATACTTTATGTACACATTTCACTGCAGCATAACACACAATACAGGGTTTGTTTTCTTATTTCTTACTTTGAAGATCAATCAGGTCACTAGGCAACCAGAATATTGAGCTATAACTATTAGTACTTTGCTGAAGCTGTGCGTAATTTCATTAATTCTTCTGCTAGTGCTGTCCGTCTGAGATAGTGAAAATTTCATTACTGTCTCTGAATACATTTCATGCATAACAAATGAACAATCAATTAAACATGATTTTTTTCTTATTCTTTTTGTCCCATTTGTCCCTAAACTTTATTAATGTTCTACATGACATTCTCTCTTCCTTTCAGATTTTAAGTAATCATTGGTCTTTTAATAAAATTCACCTTTTCGCGGCCTGGAACAAGCTGCCAAATTAAAAGAGAAAATACTATCTCTTATTCACATGGTATTCTGCATGACTTCAAGATTTGCGACGTGCTTAGAGATTTAGGCATGAAAGAATCTGGGTTTTGTGTCTCATATCTGGTTGCACCCTTATCAAAAACATCTATTAAACCGCTAAGACTGACTGTAGGAACAAACCTCCAAAAGGGAAAATAGCAAAAACTTTCGCTGACTCTGGTCAAGAGCTAGTACGAGTGACTTTGGGTCTTTCTTTTCACATGAGCTCATATCTGATTTTCGTCTCATGTAATGCATTTGCATTTCCGTTGTGCAGCAGCGAGGCTCCTCCTTACCCACGCGCGCCTCTTGTCATGGCAAGCCACTCCGGCTCCAACGGAGGGCTCCAGGAAATATATTCTTTCTTTGCACACCTGCAGATTGCTTGATACGGTTAACAAATACTTCACACTTCACCCTTCTACAGTGCGATGCCAGAGATAGTAAGAGACTGAGATTGACTAATCTGGAAATCAAGACTCTCCACTTCAACTGCCCAATAGTCACTGTGATATCATTCATAGATTTAGAAGAAGGAGACCGAAAAAGGTGGAATGGAATACAGAGATAGGAAGATTCCTGCTGAGTATTCTGAACATTTTTGTTGGGGTTTTTTTTTTCTTTAACAATACACTATTAATAAGCAAAGCTGCCAATTAGTTTCAGTATCTGGCACCAGCATGGGTTTATGACAAACTAACCGGTCTCCAAAAGCACTCACCCACAGTACCTAATCAACCATCTTCTCAGAGACAGTAGAGAAAGCGAGGTTTTACTAAAGGAAGCAACGTCCACTTACTATGGACTTATAAACTACTTATACTTAGTTAAAAACACTTATCAATTATTTCAAAATACATCCGCTGGTGGCCGGAACAAATGATAAATTCATGCAATGCAGATGAGCCTGAAGGAACTGTCTGCCAGCAGAATTCACTCAACGTATTGAAATAATAACTAAGGCTGCGTAATGCTTGAGTTCAATCATGCACATGCATTTCCAGTACGACCAGTATAAAATATGTACATCTAGAAGAGAAAGAAAGACATAAGCAAACCTTCTAAGTGCAAAACATCATTTAACTGTTTCCATTTGAGTTTGTAGTTTGTCTGATGCATACTGTGATCCAACTTCCCCAGGCTGTAAACCCCTGGTCTTTATGAGCTACTTTCCATTATTGCCCCAGTTCTTCTGATACTGTTTAGGATGGGAGAAATGCAAAACATGCCTTGAATGAAGAAAATTATGATGTCAGAGCAAGTTCTCAATTTTAGACCCCTGTTAAACAGACAAGCAAAACACTGTATCAAGCTTCTTCAATAGCATAAAGCAAAGTTGCTTTCAAGGAGTTGTTGGTGTTGAGATTGCTTTGCAAATACATACATTCTGTCATTGTGCCAAAACTAGCAGCTCGTGTAATTTTCCACGCTTCTCAACTGTAAATGCACACATTTACAGGCACATCTAAGTGGTCTGTGAACTATCCATCCCACATCAAGCAACCCCACTGCGCATAAAATTATTCCATTTACTTGTATGTGTCATTTACTTGAGTATGTGTCTTGCCCAGCCATGGTGGAGCTCCCTCTTTCCTCTTCTTGTTTCCCTTTCCAAAATCCCACCTCTCCACCATCTGGGAGGAAAGTTTTGCCCAGAGTGAATGGAGCAGCTGCTGCACAGCAAAGTAGGAAAGTTGAGACAATGTTTGGCAGAAGCAACCTGCTCCTCGCTCCTACCCAGCGAAGGCAGCAGAGGCTCCTCTGCCAGGCAGCAAGCATTCGTCATGCAGAAAGACTTTTTTCTGGGCGGAGATATGAGGCAGTGTTGCAAGAGGCATTCAAGGGTCTGAAGTGATGTAGAAGTGGTAGAGGAGGTACTTCTGGAACTTTAGCCTGCCTACTTCGGTCTGCCACTTACTCAGATTCATTGGTTATTCCATAAAACAGCAGAATACCTTTTTATACCTGTACATCAAAATCATTATTATATCATGGTACCAGCTGTATTATCTATAAAACCTATAAAGAAGAAGGGTCACCTTCAGCCTTCACCAAATCTTTAATGAGGGCCGTTGTGTCCCATGACTGACATTGCCAAAAGGGATGTGAATAATGCAGCAATTGTTTCACTTCCTAGTGGTTTGGGTTTTTTTAATGAAGGTAACCTAATTTGAGTTCATCATTTTCTTTCAGAAACTTCAGAGTTCTTTGTGAGCTGCTGCTAAGCACACTTTCCACCACCACTGTCACCGCCACTACTTTCTGAAAAGCTCTCAGACACTGTTTAAAGAAAGAAAAGATAACACGTTTTCATCCTATTCTAGTCTAATTTAAGATAACATGAAACACTTTCCTCACAGTAGTAATTTACTATTTAAGGAAAAGAGGACGGGATAGTTTGTTTACTGTATTTTACTTTTCTGCTGAAGCGAGGATGCGAAGAAAATGCTATCTATGTGAACACATTTCACATTTAAAGGAGAAGAGATGAAAAGTCCATTATATTGGCCAAGTAAAATGGTAAAAGTGGCATACTGCAACAGGAAAGCTTGGCAACTGACTGCCCTGCACTGCTCTGTCTGTTCTGTATTGCTTAAAACATACAGCTGGTAGATGGGATCAGGGAAAACGAAGATCGGCCGTGTAGGTGATTTAAAGGGTAACAATTCCCCATCACAAGAAAATTAAAAGGGCTAAGGAAATTTTGTTGTTCAGATCTGCGAATAGTGGAATGGGAGGTTTGGAACATTTAATCAGGAAGCTCGATGAAGTTAAAGATGCAAGCTATTCCTTATATGTTCAAAATTCCCACTGACTTCGATGGGAACTTGGCATGAGCAAGGGATGCAAGCCAAGACATGAATTTACATACTTGGGGTAAACACGAGAGAGTGGGAAAGCTCCTGTTGTTCTTCGCCAGTGAGTCACAGTTCCCCTGTTTGCAGTGAGCCTCCTCCCTATCGTTACGACAGAAATCAACACACTCCAAAAGAAGGGTCTGGGCATTGTTGCATTTCCCCTGTCTCAGACCACCGCCACTTTGCCCCAGTGAGGAAGGACAACACCATGTCTACATCTGGTCTAATTCATTTGTATTATGTGGTGAAGTGAGTGCAATATTTGATGCATAATATAACTTCTCATGACTCCTTTTTCTTCTACACCGTTTTGCAGATTCACTATGTGAATACAAAATTAAAGTTATACACTCTAATATGCAATTTTAATCAATTGATAATCACTTTTATAAAATGTGTGGTTAGCAAAGCTTTAACTGCATATATTATAGCAATTCTAAAAGGCAGTATAAATTCACAGTATCTTTTATTTCTTTCAGCTGTAATGATTTTGGATGGGATAAAATGTCACGTAAGGGATAAACTATTCATTCCTTTTTCCATCTAGAGTCCCACCCCCAAAGGTACTTGAGGGCTGTAATTTTTGTTGTATTCTTCCAAAAATTACCTGGAAGATGTTCCAAACAGATCAAATGCAAATGATATAGTGGCATACTACAGGGAATTAAAATAGCTTTTTCCAGAGGGGAAAATTCCTATGTCTTCCATATTCATACTGTGCCACTTTCTATAAGCAGTATTTTAGGATCCACAGACCAAAGGGACTATAATTCCTTTGCGCTCCCTAATCTTACTTTTAAACCCTTCAGCAATAAATTTTATGTACTATGTATTAAACACCACACTCACTAGTGGGAAGATAAACATACCTATGTATTCATGTTTGGTTGTTGGGTTGGTTTTTTTTCTGATGTGGAGGTGTTGTTTTGTTTGCAGCTCTGCTGTCTGTTTAAATTCTTCTTACGGTACAAGACCCTGGCTTTACCATGGTTCAACTCCAGCTGACTTAGTCTCAGCAGCATTTTTTCACGCAGCTCACCTATTTGATCAATCCAGTTGAAAATATCTACCTGTAAGGTTGCAGCCGATTTGCTAAGTTATCTACCAAACCTTTTCCAAAAGATTATCCTGAATTTGTTTAAACAGAGAAACTTAGTGTGGATGTTTTAAGTGATGCTTTTTTTTTTCATTAGTAGAAATCCGCTAATTTATTACATTTTCTTAAAGACAAACAAACCCTCTCTCCATCTTTCAAAAGAAATTCTGTGCAGAGAAAGACCGAAGTTTTAAATGCAAAGAGGACATCTGAATAACAGAGGTACTGGGTGATACTGTGTGCAGATCTAAGACAAAAGCAAATTGTATTTGATGAACAAGGTAAAGGCCTAATACAAAAGGTGTAAACAAATGATTTTTGAAAGGTCCTGACTGTAGACCTGTCGGGTAGGGCCTGGTTTGATGCCACCCCGGTGCAGAGCAGCCTGAAGTGCATTTCGCATGAGCCTCTGCAGGAGTCCCACAAAGTAACGTGAGAGGCTGTCAAAACTGCAAAACGCAGCGGCATGTCACCTGCGAAAGCTACAGCCTCCATGGGGCTGCCTGCTCCAGCCAGGGACTTTGTGCTACTTGGCTAACGCTGAATAAACTGATGAAGGCCAAAAATGGGCCGGTAGCTATGCGTATTAATGTTTCCTGACACTTTCCATTATAAAATGCTGATTTTAGTGCTTTTCAGTTTGCCAGTTGGTAGACATTTGGGCTCAAATGTTCCTTTGTGTCTGCTGAAAGATGGCTAAAACGTGTTAGAATGTCCTTTTTGCCAAAACAATCCAGTCATTTCTGAGAATGAGGCAAGAAGTATGTTGTTTCACTGGTGAAAATAAAACAAAAAGGAGTGGGGAGGGAGGAAGGTGATAAGGGAAGAAGTTATTTAAACAGTTAATATAATTGGAAGCTGCAGATTGATGTTTGGCAGCTGGGGATGACAATGTGGGATGAAAATTGAAATCTGGCTTTTGTTGCCACTGCAAATTATAAGGTTTTGGAGAAAAAATATTCAGGCTCAGCAGAGATTTTTTATGTCTTAAGCAGAGAATATTAATCAGGGAAGGAGTGGAGGGGTTCCACTTATGGCTACATAACGTTTTTCTTGTATATACAGCTCTGTGATATTTTAAAGCCAGAGGCACAAAAAGAGAAAATAAGCAACCTGTGTTGAGCCCAGTAGCATGAACACCTTTTTCAGCCACGTAGGGACAAAGAGCACAGCCACAGGGAGTGAGTGTAGTGAGAAAGAGTATCAAAGGGATCAGGCACTGGGAGACTGGGACTCCACAACATAAAAAGAGGGGAAAAGGTGGGATTTGTGTTGGGGAATGCATCAGAGGAATTTGAGGAATAAAGATTGTAAATGATATGATGGAGAAAATGGGGCTTAGATGAGAACCCAAGGCTTTGGAAGAGAATAAGATCAGCAAGAAAAGTCTTTGAGGAATTGGCAGGAGAATCTGTAACAATAAAACCATACTGTCTCCCTGAACTTGGAAAGGATCCCAGCACTCCTGAACCACTCCATTACTATATTAGCACAAATTATCAGTAGTCTGTATAACGATTCAATATTTCCATTCATAGATATCAGTATTATTAATGAATGGGTGGGAGACTTTTCCGGTGGCATATTGCAATTAGTCACATTTTATATCCAAATTTGGTAATACTTGAGTAAAAATTGCTTGAGCAACCTTAATTGTGCAATCCCTATGGGCACAGACTAAGACAAAAAAATTAAAAATTACATAATAGTATGCTGTTTTTCCTTCAGGAAGCAAACCTCATGCAGTACCAGAGATGGGACGCTTCTGGGACCGAAACAAGGTTGTACAGTACAGATGACTGCTGCGGCCTGGATCCCCCATTTGCAGCAGAAATTGGAATATGTACAGTGGTTGAAGCAAAGACGGTAGGGGGGCGGAGAAAAGAATGTTTTAATGGTTTATTCAGTCGATGCCACCTTGGAGAATAGAGTAAACATCTGCTAACCTTTCGCAGGTGGCCACAAGCTATGTGTTTCCCAGTTTCCCATTGTCTGACTTGAGACCATGGCCTGCTTTGTACTGTTGAACTCCCTTAGTGGCAGCCAAAGGAGATGATAGGAGTAATAGGAGATGATATTTGAATAAAGTGGGAGCTGTACAATGCCAGTTTTTGTAAAAAATGTGCCTTGTCTTAAACAACAACAATTGAAACCTCAGTCTTTAAAGGAAACTCTCAGTCCATCAGTCCTGTTCCCGTTTGTGCTGGGCCCAGACAGGTTATTGGAGTAACATAATCAATAACTTTGAAGAACTCAGAATTTTACAACCTGTAGGTTTTCTGTGGTATGATTATCACAAAGAACATAAAATAAAGTGGCTAAGATATATCCGGTTTTCTTCCTTCATCTTCTTACTAGAAGGGGAAATGCCTGAGGTTTTTTTATTTTGAATTTTTAAACCTGAATTAATGTTCATGTATGTGGTTATTTGCTTCAGAGAAGACAAGATCGAAGAGCAGAACATGGGGACCTCGAGGTCATTTTGCAGTTTTTGGGGTGCACACAGTCTTACACAGCTTAGGACGTGTCTGTCCTCAGTCCAAAGAAGTTTTTGTTATCTACAGCGAATGGCCTCAATTTGAAGCAGCGATATTTCACATCTTGTCCATATCTTCACCTAGAACGTCATGGTGTATTTTACAGGTACAGTATGTATGGTGGTGTGTGTGAAGTCCTGATCTCCCTTTCTCCTCTGGCTAGACTGCCATAGGTCTCACAGCCCATATGGCCATGTTCCTTTCCCATGTAAATTTGAGCACCGCAGAGGGAAAGAGATTTACCTTGATGCTGAAAAGAAATTAGAATTAGCTTAGCAGTCTACTCTCCTGAAGAGATACACTGAAAGGGTCTATAAATTTGAAAGTTTGAAACACTACAGACTTTGAGGCCACATACATGGCATTACTACAGTTCAGCTGGAACAGATACAAGATGATTATTCCAGGACAGGTAAAATACTAAACTATGTGATCNTGATTATCACAAAGAACATAAAATAAAGTGTCTAAGATACATCCAGTTTTCTTCCTTCATCTTCTTCCTAGAAGGGGAAATGCCTGAGGTGTTTTATTTTGAATTTTTAAACCTGACTTAATGTTCATGTATGTGGTTATTTGCTTCAGAGAAGACAAGATCGAAGAGCAGAACATGGGGAGTTCGAGGTCATTTTGCATTTTTCGGGGTGCACACAGTCTTACACAGCTTAGGACGTGTCTGTCCTCAGTCCAAAGAAGTTTTTGTTATCTACAGAGAATGGTCTCAATTTGAAGCAGTGATATTTCACATCTTGTCCATATCTTCACCTAGAACGTCATGGTGTATTTTACAGGTACAGTATGTATGGTGGTGCGCGTGAAGTCCTGATCTCCCTTTCTCCTCTGTTTAGACTGCCATACAGCCCATACAGCCATGTTCCTTTCCCATGTAAATTTGAACACCGCAGAGGGAAAGAGATTTAGCTTGATACTGAAAAGAAATTAGAATTAGCTTAGCAGTCTACTCTCCTGAAGAGATACACTGAAAGGGTCTATAAATTTGAATGTTTGAAACACTACCGACTTTGAGGCCACATACACGGCATTACTACAGTTCAGCTGGAACAGATACAAGATGATTATTCCAGGACAGGTAAAATACTAAACTATGTGATCTTGAGTTATATTCTGCAGAACTTAAAAAAAAAAAGAAAAAAGAAAAAGAAAGAGAAAGAAAAAGAAAAAGAAAAAGAAAAAGAAAAAGAAAAAGAAAAAGAAAAAGAAAAAAAAAAAGAAAAAAAAAAAGAAAAAGAAAAAGGAAAAGAAAAAGGAAAAGGAAAAGAAAAAAGCAATTGAAACAAAGTAACAAAGATCAATGGATAACTCTGGAAGCCGGTGCTAGAAGGAAAGTTTAGACAAGTTTGTCATTTGGAAAATATTCTCTTGGTGGATTGGTTTTTCTGTTGGTAAAACTTTCTTCAGTTATGGCCAACATAAGTGATAGCAGGATCATGAGACTAAAAAGCATTGAGAATCTTGGAGTAACTCATTTGTTTTGATCAAGTAGAGTTTTAATAGAGCTACAAGAAAAAAAATTAATAAGTTGAATGAGAATGTAAACAATGGACAAAGGAACACTGGAGAGTGAAGAAAAATAAGAAGAAAAAAATATTCACCTCTATAAAAAACCCCAACAAAGCAGTTGCCAATTAATCAATCATGATCACTAGAAATGAAAGCAGTTGTCAAATAGTTAAAAGTTAAAATTAAATCTTTTGCAATTAAATTATTGGCTAGCTCTACAACTAAGTGAAATGTTTAAATTCCAGCATAAGAAATGCAGACAACATGAAGAAACTTACAATGTTGATGTAGAGTGTCAAGCCGGATAGCAAAAGGATAATGAGAATACGGAGAAGAAGAAAACACAAGAGGCACAGAAGCTCTCAAGAACAGGCATTTTTTTTCACATAGAAATGAAGAGTAAGGCTGTGAGAGTAATGGTGCACCTTTAGAATGTAATAACTTTAAAGATGTAAGCAGGAATAGCATAGATGAATTGTCATTTTGACCTTTTAAAAAGATGGAAAAAATATTACACTTATTGGAGGGGAAAGGGGAAAAAAGTGAATGGGGTCCACCGTAGAATTGCAAGCTCGTATTGGCATACAGAAAGACATCTGGAAATCCTATCAGAAACTCTGTCACTACGAGTGACTTTAACTTCCCAGATAGGTACTGAAGAACAAACGCTAAAAAGATATTAAGGTTTATGTGGTCTTGGACTCAGTAACCACCAAATTTATATGCCAGATAGAATCATACTTTTATATTGCAGACTATGTTTATTTGAATTTGGTAAGTAGCAAGCGTGATGCATAAAAGCTACCTGTAGAAAATAATCTTGAAAAGAATTGTCACAAGATAATTCGCTTTGAATTAAATAGAAGGAAAACCACAAACTGGTCTTTAAGGCTTCTGATTCAAAGTGAAGACTTCAACAAATTAATTTTCTTTGCAGTCAAGTTAAGCAGAACTTAGTTTCTCATTCACAGTCCACTATAGAAAGAACCTAAGTATTTAAAAAAAAAAAAAAAAAAGAAAGAAAAAACAACCTGAAGGTGCAGAAACCATGTGGAACTGAAGTAAAATAAAGATGAGTTGAATGCATAAATAAATAAATAAATAACAACTAGGAACAACCAAAAAACACTGGAAAGCCTAAAGGAATGAAAAATGGAGCCAATTAGAAAATTATAGTTTAAAGTTTAGTGCTTTTGGGATATGGAAGAATTTTCCAAAGTCAAAGTGAGCTAGATTTAGGAAAAGAAAATAAAAATTGAACATATTTTTACCTCTAGAAATAACAGAGAACTGGGATGAAGTGAAAAAAGCATATAGTGAAGATGGTATAAGAAAGGTCCATGTGCGGTCTTACACTGAAGTTCAGTTTTCAGTGAGTTTACAGGGAAGATATGGGATACAAATTACCATTTGATATGGAGAAAAAATATTAAGTGCTTCATGTCGTGAAAACCAAGAAGAATTGTCCCTATCCCAGAATTATGAGAGTACTGGCACAGTACTGCAGCTCCTCTAGTTGAGGTACGAAATCCATCAGGTTTCAGGAAATGCCACACAACAGAAAAAAATATTAAATGTTACACATATTTAAGAAAGTAAAAATGGGTGAACTTTACCACTGTGACTCTGTCAGATTGGTCTGAGCTGTGTTTTACTACAGGAAAGAATGAAGGCACAGAGGTAGAGAGAAAATGTGACAAAACGCAACTTGGGTTTGACAAAGACAGATTGTGCCAGACTAACCTGATATCCTTCGTTGAGGAGATAATTGCTTTTCTAGACAAGGGAAATAGGTCTAATCTAGATCTAATCTACTTGGAAGCCAGGAAAACATTTGATGCTTAATAGGAAATTATTAGTTAAACTAGAGAAGATGATGATTAGGATAAGAACTGAGAAGTGGATAAATAAGAAGCTGAAGGATCAGTGACAACAGTGTGGCACAGAGGAGCTGCAGTGAAATGCATGATCAGTCCTGAGGTTGATACTAGTATTTTCAGCTGTGATCTTGGCTTAAAAATGAGAAAATGATGGTGAAATTTGCTAATGGCATGAGTCTGAGAAGCTTCATGGGTCCTAAAGAAGAAATGGCCTCAAGCACAAGAAGGTTACAAATAGCACGTTGTATTTCCAGAGGAATTTCAGAAAGAGATTCCGAGATCTAAACAATTATCTTCACTGAACCTACAAGGATATTGGTGTTAGACTGACACAAATGCGTACATTTTATATCTGTCACCCCCATTAATGTTGATAAAACTGCACATATAGACAACTATACAGTAGCAGAAGTGTATGTTCGATGGCAGATGATGTCATAAAATACCTCAGTAAGAACATTAGCAATTGCACTTCAGTTTGATTAGTTCTTTTCTGCTTTTTGTACTGTTGTTTTTACTGTATGACATTTTCCGCGTTGCTTTGGGCTTTTGTACTGTAGGAGATAGCTTCCTTTTCCATTTTTTTTCTATATTTGAATTTGTAATGAAATAATTACACCCTTTCTTCAACCAAGAGGGCAGGTCAACAGCTGCCTTAAAAGCAGAAAACAGCAAGTGACCTGTAAGAAACGTAACATCATGCTAACAAAAAAATGCAATGCCTACTCTTCCTCTTGGAATCTGGTTTTATCACCGTTTATTCGGCAGTATGCAAAGCACCCCTGGGATAGGAAGGAAGCAGAAGGCTGCTCTTTCTTTGAAACAGGAACGTAATTCCACTGGAAGAAATTTCCCTGTTCTAGAAGCCAGCTGACCAGTTTCAACTGACCCGCTGTTTCTGCAGCCTCTTAATTTTTACCCCAAATAGAATTTTTAAATGGTTTCTATTTCATTTGAATTTGTACATGAGATCAGTTTAAATAATTGATCTGCTTGCATTGTACTGCATCTGGGGAGGAATAACCGCATGCATCAGTACAGGTTGGGGACTGACCTCCTGGAGAGCAGCTCTGTGGAAAGGGACCTGGGAGTCCTGGTGGACAACAGGGTGACCATGAGCCAGCAATGTGTCCTTGTGGCCAAGAAGGCGAATGGCATCCTGGGGTGCATCAAGAAGAGTGTGGCCAGCAGGTCGAGGGAGGTCATCCTCCCCCTCTACTCTGCCCTGGTGAGGCCACATCTGGAGTACTGCATCCAGTTCTGGGCTCCCCAGTTCAAGAAGGACAGGGATCTGCTGGAGATCTACGAAGATGATTAGGGGATTAGAACATCTCTCATATGAGGAAAGGC
Source organism: Anarhynchus alexandrinus (assembly GCA_008711295.1). Classification (NCBI taxonomy): domain Eukaryota; kingdom Metazoa; phylum Chordata; class Aves; order Charadriiformes; family Charadriidae; genus Anarhynchus; species Anarhynchus alexandrinus. The sequence goes on along the minus strand of VUYV01000717.1, from coordinate 134,684 downwards.
TTAGAGACTTGGGTCTCTAGTCTAGAGAAAAGAAGATTGAGGGGGGATCTTATTAACACTAATAGATACTTAAAAGGAGGATGCCAGGGGGATGGGAGCAGTCTTTTTTCAGTGGTGCCCAGTGATAGGATGAGGGGTAATGGGCACAAGCTTGAACATAGGAAGTTCCATCTTAGCATGAGGAGGAACTGCTTTACCTTGAGGGTAGTGGAGCACTGGCACAGGTTGCCCAGAGAGGTTGTGGAGTCTCCCACTCTGGAGACATTCAAAACCCACCTGGACGCTGTCCTGTGCAACCTGTTGTAGGTGACCCTGCTCTGGCAGGGGGGTTGGACTAGATGATCTCCAGAGGTCCCTTCCAACCCTGACTATTCTGTGATTCTGTGATTCTGTGATTCTGTTACCACTCTGTGTGTTTCCTTGCTGATAGCAATAGGATTCTGCATACACTTACGTGGTCTGAGTTATGATTTTGTAGTAACAATACTGTCATTATAAAATCATAATCCATAATAAATCATCTTGGGAAACAATATTACGATTCACAACTAATTTAAATTAAATCAAGTTCGCTATTGAACTGTATATCACATGCACATAAGTATTTTTTCTAAATAGCTTTTGCATTTATTTTAATACATCTCATAATTCAGAACCCCTACAAATGACAATATTGTCCTTTTGCTACCAAATTTTTTTAATATTTCATATCTCTAGCTTCCAAAGATTTTTAATATTTCTAAGCTCTTAAGAATACTTAGAGTTAACAGTGAACTGTTTAACTATGAGCACAAGAATGAAACTACCTGTGAGTTTAAAACCTAAGTTGAGTTTGAGTGTATTACTACTGAACCCCATGCTATTCTCTGGCAAGTGATATTTATAACTCATCAACAGAGTTCACAAATTTGATTTGGTATTGCATAATGTGTATAAGCAACTGTAGCTCAAGTAACTTATATATACTGGTTTAACATAGTGGAGCATCCATAGAAAATGCTAGAGCCAACATTTGTCAGTCACAGTTCGAGCAACTCTTTCAAATGAAGGACTGCTTGCTGGATAATTTTGGGATGTCTAAACACTATAGAGAAAGGTGTAGATAAAGATGTTGATGTAGATATAGATATGGATGACATATAAAAAGGGATATCACAGATGCTTTGCAGCAAATATAAAAATGATAACTTGTCAGGTAAATTATGGATTGAATTATTTGTTCAGTGTAGTGATCTAGTTCTCATTACAAATAAATTCCAAATATTTAAGAACATTTCTTTAAAAAAAAAAATAAAAAGCATTAAGCTGCCAAACAAGCCATTGTGTAAATCAGTTTTTGGTCAATTCTATGACCATTTTTCATATATACATCTCTCTTTTTAAATTAGATAATACTTTTCTGCAGCAAAATGGCCATTATCAAGTAATACAATCTAAAGCAGATTTCTTTCATATAGAAGATAAGACACATGCTTATAGATTCCTCGGAGCTTTAATGTAGCTAACTGAGCCTCATAAACAGGTCACTCATTTATATAAACTGTGGTAGCGAGTTCCAAAGCACCCTAGTAAAGCTAGATGCCCAGTTAATTTTAATGAGTATTAGGCTTCCAACTCCCTTAGGCAGCTTTCAAAATGTCAGCCTATAATTACAAACAGCTTGGACCAAAGCCCATTGAATTTAATGGAAAGTCTCCCATTGATTTCAATGAGCGTTTGGATCATTGACTTTACTCTTTGTACAAATATTTCTAAAGGATTTGGATAGTAAATACCACATCCTTTAGAAACACTACATTGCAAAGAATATCTTCACTTGTCAGTATATTGGACTATTTACAAAGTAGAGAAAAAAATATAAGACTATGGGAAGCCATTTAATTGCAGAAATATTATAAACTTTGGTGGGAAATGTAACACTAAAAAAAATATTTAAGCACAGCAATTCCACTACAGGGCTGGTCAGGACTGTTTTACAGAATCATTTCAGCTGAAAAAAGCAAATGAACTAAACCAGGAACTTTTGCAAGGAATGGCTGACTTTGAGGAATGTAACTGTTGGTAAGAAATGTTTTTTTAAGGTTTTGAAGTTGCCAGGATAGGTCCTGTCAACATTTCCTAAGTAATAAATATTGGCTTTGGTTTCTTTTATTTGGACCTTTAATCTAATTATAGAAACACAGGTAATTCAAAAGGATTTTTTTAAATTATTGAAATAAAACATTTTTTTCTGACCTGAAAGAAAGACTTTTCTGTTTGTTTTGGGGTTTTTTTTGTTTGACCAGAGTGTGTAAAGTTTCAACTTTGCACGGTAGAGGAAAAGTTTCCCTGCATAGCACTCTTCAAAAGTTTAGGTGTATCTCTCTATTACTAAGCTATATTTTAACGGCTTACAAGTCTACCTTTTCATCCCTAGATATTCAGGTATCATTTTGCTACAGACACGCTGAAAGCCTTAGGCATGAATTGTTGGCAAAGTCACAGACAACACAAACAAAGGTGATTATACTGTGGAGCTCCTCGTGAGACAGCAATCCAAGCAGGTGGCTCAGCCCCAGGAACACAAAATGAGAGCATGACACCTGGTTTATCACCGTGCTATAATAAAATGCTGGTAGCCAAATGCAGAGTCCCGAACAGGGAGTTCAAACGCGGGAGCAGAGAGGGTTTCATGTACTTTTAGAAAAGAGAAAGGAGCAAAAAAAGCAGGGGATGGAGTGAAAACACCACAAGCAATAGTTAAATACAATTAATATAGAAGTAAACCGTAGAAGATGAGTCATAAATCTCATATAGTCACTGTGAAAAAGCAGCCAGTTGGAAATTAGCTGATATTAGGAAAAATAGTACAGTGCAGTGGAAGGGAGCTGGGGAGAGAAACCTTCTGGCTTTCTTCCCTTGAAACTGAACAATCAAAAAAAAATGTAATGCAAGCAAATACTAACATCTCTTCTAAAGCTCAGTCTCCTAATTAGCTCTACCTTATAATTAGCTTATGGAAACGTGCACACGCATACACACACAGAGAGAGATGAAACTGCATCAAAACAAAATTATTGTGATGAGGCAAGTTAAGCTGTCAAACCTGGGAGATGTAACCAGTGACTGTCATTTAACATAGCCATAAAAGACCCTGAAGGTATACTTCTACCCTACACAAAATGAAATGCAGATCTGCTGAGAAACTGAGACTCTGGGATGGAATCACATCAGGAAGAGAGGATAGAAGTCAGATTTCTAAAAAATAATAATAAAAAAGTGGAGAGGTGCATTATGTAAGATTTCAAGTTGCTTTTAAGGTATCACTGAATCCCAACGTGGTCTTGATTGCTCAGAATGAGCGGGACTAAGTGAAGCCTAAATATCGGTGTACTTATAACTCAAAGGACGAGGAGACACTACAGTCTTGCCATAGCAGTTTTTTCAGAAATGATGAAACTCTTTGCAAAAAATCAGATGAGGTATTTCCTTCAACCCATGCCTAACCTGGTAACCCTTTTTTGTTTGTTTTATAAATAAAACACCTTGGAAATGCCCAATAAATGTCCTAAATTCTGTGAAATATGAGATCAAAAGCTAGTTGAAGATATACTTCAAGATTTTGATAGTCTTCTTCAGGTTTTGGTTTTTTACCATTCTTGAGAAACAGAACCAAACGGAAGGAAATTTATTTTTTTTTAGCTTTTTTATTGTTGAAACTAATTTGGTTTTGATTCACAGGACAAATAAGTGTTCCTTTAAGAAACTGAAGAAATCACCTTTTCGAAAGAGCTGTTGCAAACCAAAGGGGTGTTTTTAACAAGCGATGGATGCATAAGAAACTCCCTCTCTCAAACCAAACTAAATAAAAACAAATAATAAAAAAGAAAACAAATAAAAAAAACCAAACACGTACTTCCTTCATATAAGGAAAGTAAACTAAACAAAAAGTTTAAAGTTGCAACAAAAGTTGCAACCCACATAATTTATAATTTTTAACAGCTCAGAGCAGTGATGGTAGGCAGTTGTGAAACAGTAAGGATGTTCTCTGTGTGGGTCTTCTTGAAATTACCTCAGTACAAACAATGCATAGTAAGAAGGAATTCAAAGATAATGTTGAGCTAAAGGATGATTTGATGGAGGATAGCCATTGGATGATTTCATGGTCACTCAGTAATATACAATCTCATTGCAATCTTGGTACTCCCATAAGGAATGGCATTAGCATTTTAAGCTGGATCAGGCTTCTGTTTTCGTAGAATCACAGAATGGTTTGTATTGAAAGGGACTTTAAAGATCACCTAGTTCCAGCCCTTGCCATGGGCAGGGACACTTCCCACCAGACCAGGTTGCTCAAAGCCCCATCCAACCTGGCCTTGAACACCTCCAGGGATGGGGCCTCCACAGCTTCTTTGGGCAACCTGGGCCAGTGTCTCACCACCCTCACAGTCAAGAATTTCTTCCTAACATCTCATCTAAATCTACCCTCTTCCTGTTTAAAACTGTTACCCCTCATCCAATCGCTACACTCCCTGATAACGAGTCCCACACCAGCTTTCCTGTAGGCCGCCTTTAAGTACTGGAGGGCTGCAATAAGGTCTCCCTGGGGTCTTATCTTCTCCAGGCTGAACAACCCCTATTCTCTCAGTCTGTCCTCATAGCAGAGATGCTCCAGCCCTCAGATCATCTTTGTGGCCTCTTCTGGATTCTCTCCAACAGGTCTGTGTCCTTCTGATTTTGGGGGCCCCAGTGCTGGACACAGTACTGCAGGTGGGGTCTCACCAGATAGAGTAGAGGGGCAGAATCCTTTGCCTTGCCCTGATGGCCATGCTGCTGGGGATGCAGCCCAGGATGCAGTTTTGAAATGCTGCTCCTTAATTCTCCCCACATAGAGCATTTTGCTGTACTTTTTGGGGCAGTCTAGGAGCACAGGAACAAATAAAGCTGAACCAAAAGCTTCTCCCCAGGAGCGTGCACAATGAGTTTGAACTGCGAGTGGGTGTTCAGTCCTTGTGACCAGGAGAGACAGAGCCCCAAACCCACCAAACCACAGACAACTGGATGACTGGTTCTCTGCATGAGATTTTTCGGTCTCCAGACTAGCTCCTATTATGTCACTCTACTTACTAGTCTAGGCATGACCCTAGAAATCCATCGGTACAACTGATAACCTGAAAAATGAAGTATATATGTGTTATTGCACTGTTCTGTGTAAACTTCAGTGAAATATCTTTCTTTCTTGGACAAAAATACTGCTTTTTGCAGCAAGAACAGTAAAATATCAAGAAACAATAACCTAATCTTACATTGCTGCCTTTTACTGTTCACTCAAAACAAATCAATAGCAGATTAACACTGGACATTTAGGCAAGTCAAATAAAAATTTATTGAGTTTTTAATATTTCTCTTATTTGATCATCTAAGTATATGTCCCATTGTTTGTCTTTACCAGCTGTAAAACAAGAAAGTTGCTTTGTCCGTGTGTGTATGAGTGAGAAAGAGTGAGATGAGTTTTCCAAGTGATTGTTTTCAACTCTCTAGGTAAAGACGGGGGAAACATCAACTTGATCTCAGATTTATTTTGTAGTGTCTTCACTTCTACTATCCAGTCAAGATTATTTTCCCCAAACACAGCAGATTTCTACCTAATAGAAAGTGGTTAAGGAAAGCAAATATAAAATCAACATGATGCATTCCAAAAGTTCCCCCTATTCACAATAAATCAGAAGTAGACAAATGATGACAGTTTATTAGAGACTATTTTTTTCCAGATAGAAATCTGTGTGTTCTCATAATTATATCTTTGTAGTAGACTGTCAGTTTTGGCATATTTTTGTTAAGAAAATCAAAACAGTATCAAATCAGACGTTCCAAACATCATAAAATGGTATTTTTCTATTTCTACTGAAAGCTCTTTCAAAATTTATTGCAGATATTAATAATACAAGTAAAATACACAACTCAGTGATAAAATTTTCATTCACATAAAAATGTAACATTTGGTTACTTAAAAGATTTTTTTTCCCAAATAATTCATTTGTAGGAATTGTTTAAATTTTATTCCAGTTCAGAATGAAACTATATATCTATAATAGAATTCTCTACGGTGCAGAAATGCCAGTTTCCTTCAGGCACATATTTTAATTCCTATCTATTTAAGAATGCATTGTTTTGAAATATTTACATGAGAAATTTATTCTGTGCCACATTATTATTTAAGTTTTATGTACCAGCGTATTAGTGCTAGATGCAAACTGGCAGCTGACCATCATAATAAATCTAATAAATGCATTTGTTCTAATTTTTCTCATTTTAGCTAGCTACAGTATAGTATCTTTTTGTAGCAATTTTCATGGCACTATATTTTTTTCTGCTCACTGAGGACCTATTCTGTCCAGTTTAATGATTAATATTTAATGTTTTCATGAAATCGAAGTGGATATCCTATCCAGCAAGAAACAGACATAGGCTACGGACTAACAAGTTTTACCTCTGTAATCACTGAAAATATCACAAAGCAATCAACTGATTCAACATCGCATCTTTGCTGGCTCTTCACATAGATATGTAAAATCTACTGGAATCCCTGTGTCCCACATATTATTTTTAACCTGCCAGTCTTATTAAATGGTAGTTGTATTGATATTATCATACGAATCAAGTTATTCAGTTTATCCAGCTTTTTCTTCCCCTGTCACTTATAGAGAGCCATGTATTCACTTGGTCCTGATCTTGCTCCTTATTTTACATGTCCTTCTCGAATGGGATTTTTCTGGCTGTTCTTTGCTGATTTTTACTGACTTTATGGCTAACCTCTCCTTTAATTGTGTAAATACACCCAAAATGGATTCAAAACTGTAACACAAGTAATTTTAGTAGCCTGATCTATTCTCAGTTCCCTATCCTAAGTTAAAGTACTGGTTCCACTTTGTATTGTACAGCTGTTCCTCACTATACGGGCTCCATTTACTGCAAAAGTTTCCCCCTAATATAAAAAGTTAAAATCCCTACTCCCTTACAAGGATTTTCTTTTCCTTTGATATTTGGAACGTGAAGAAAACACCATGGCAGTCCAACTTTCTCACCTCCTATCAAAAGATTTATTATTTTGCTCCCCTGACCTGGTCTTTCTTCTGTTATTAGTAACTGTGTGTATATAATCACTATTATCTTCTCAAGTACACCCCAGAGATTGTCTAGATGCCATAAGAGCTCTATCTTTTGCTCCTAACAGACGCATCATTATGTGCATAAACCTCTATGCGGTCCTCACTGATATCTTAAACTCCGTTATTCATCTATTTGGTAGTCACCCCTCTGGGCTGCCCTTTTCTATCATCGCAGGCGTTAAGATCTTGACATCTCTATCAGATACTATTGTTTGTAATATTTGTTGTATATTACACATCAAGAATCCAGCACTCTGTATGTATTGCAAAATGTTTGTGTGCAGGGGGTTCATAACATCTAGCTCTGAACTTGTTGAGCAATACGATATTTAAGAAGTGCAGTCAGATCTCTTGATATGCATTTCAATACTTTCCTAGAGCTGACCTTGCTTTCACAGTTTTTGGCTGGTTTTGGTATTGGTTTACCTCCATTACGAACTAATTTCCTTTCTCAAATGTCCGTGGTTGTCATTTTTTAAAATTTAGAATATTTTGGTCATCTTCTCCAATCAAGCTGATTGTTTCTGGAAAATCTATTCCTGGTGTAACATAAAATGCTAAAACCATGCCTGAAGATTTTATATAAGAGGTGAACCTGCTTTTTCACTGTATTTGCGGGTAACAGTTTAACTGATTAATTATTAAAATTCCTGCCCCCACATTTTCTAGCTTATGTGCTACCTTTAAACTTCAGGGTGTAATTTTATCTTTTTAGATTTTGGGGACTTAGACTCTTAGACTTTAGACTTAATTGTTATCCTTCCGAAACAAACTCTGCATGCAGATATTAATGTCTTTAGGTGAATTATGAGATGTTATATTCCTTATTCCTAAAATTCATAATCTATTCCCAAGATGTCTAGACCATATGTACTACCTCGTCTTACTAAAGTCAAACCAACTAGAATTTACTATTTTTTCTTTCTTATGAGCCCCCTCAATTTACTAGGCCTTTCTCTCAGTAATTCAGTGTCTTTTTTTAGCTGTCTGTTAGTGCATATGAGAGGCTCTATTCTTCTTTAATGATTCACAAATGAGGATATAGTCCTGTGCAACTTAGAGGAGGAAAAGACCACGATGTATCTAGCTGCTCACTCTTAGTGTTCAGAGCCACAAAGGAAAAATATTCGTAACGCAAGTCAAATTAAATATCGGAAACAGGGGAAAGAAAAATCTTTCTTCCTCACTGCCGTTTCACTGGTGGAAACTTTATGTCTACTCATTAAGTCACAACATGGAATTTAGACAGCACAGTGGAATATAAAACAAAACTAGTGCCATCGTACAATAACTGAATATATCACCAAAACACCACCATTTGGTGACTGAACAAATTACTGAACCACTCTTCAAATGCAACATTTTATTTAGAATTGTTTTGTACTCTAGTTTTATATCTTAAATATACTTTACATCATTTGCTTAATGATAACTATACCCATACAGTGCTGTCATTATTTTTGAGAATACCGCCTTCTATAAATGTTTTCACTACCAAGCAGCACTAATTTTCCAAAAACTTATGAAAAAAGCCCTGCTTCAGTAGCTAAGTTCCCAGTCCAAAATAATTAAAAAGCAATGACAATCAAGCTCCAAGGCATAACATCTGTTAACAACCTGGATTCTGCACCACTGAGCTTCAAAGGCAGATAAAGGAGAGAAGTCATTCTAATAACACTGTATGGTGACCATGATGGCAACAGATATAAACCACATTTCAATGCTCTGTGAAAACTTAGTTTTATAGTCCTACTAAATCATCTGTTTCATATACTGAGAATAATGAAATTTCACCATGTAGTTTACAATTCTTCACGTACCATGTGATCTAAATGCTAATGAAGATTTACAGTTCCCATTTTGCAAAAGAAAATCTGGGAAAACTGACCATTTTGTCCAGCCCACATTCAGAACAAAAAGATGGTAACCTGGGAATATAAAAAGGCACCATGAATGTCATTAGACTCCCATCTTCCAGTCTTGCAACAGTGGTGGTAGATATTTCTTAAGGAGGAACCTACATTAATCTTCATAGATTCATCTAATTCATAGATTTAGTTTCAGTAAATCCAAATGACCTGGGATATATACAACTCTGGAGCAGTGAGGAGAAGGGGAGGTTAGGCATGACATTGATTTTTCATCAGAGGAATCTGCTGTATTGTTTGTTAAAATGGAGTTCTGCATCTAAACCTGCATAAATGCATCTGCTGAGCATATACAATTTAATAAAGCCAACTGATCTGGCCATGGCAATTTAAGAAGTTCCACTTCTAGTAATGTAGCCAGTCCTTCAGACAGAATTTGCTGCCCTGAGAACAGGGCAGAGGAACTGAACGTGTTCCTGTGCTCAGCTGCTTTGGAGACACTTCTCACGTCTCATCTCAAAAGAGCAGGGAAGGCAGGTTTGTAATTATGACACAGGCTTTTGCATTGAGGTTGTTTTGAGATTGTATTGAGATGTGTGAGACACATGTTCCAGTCTGGTAATTCCTTTGTGCCTGACTGGCGTTCGGCAGTGGCAAAACTTGACGTGGCAACTGCCTGACCTTTGGGTCAGCTTAAGATTCACAGAGTCTGACTATCAAAACCTTTAGGTTCAGCAATTCAACAATTAAGTGTCCTACACTTGACTGGAGCCAAAACATGAAGTCTCTATACGAGGTACTGAGGGATGAAGGGAGCTATATTTAGTGCAGCAGAGAGGAAGAGAAGAGACAGTTTTGACTCCATAGGCTGCTGGAGAGCCCAGCATGTGCGCGACTCAGATTCCTCACCCTGCTTCAAGCAGATGTGGAGGATTAGACCATGAGCCGCCCAAGACAGTTACCTCAGCAGCGCAGCACCATCTGAGACCACTTCTGTGCATGACCCAAAAGAGAAACGTAGAAACATCGGAAGTTTTGAGGACACTACCCTAATGGCCAGTATTCTTCACTGTGTCCTGAAAATTATACATTGTGAGGGCGGAAGCCTTTAAAAAACTTGTCCTTAGCCTTTGTCCTTGAGTCGCATCACTGATCAAAACTCAAAACAGCAAAGCACCACTTTTAGTTGATGGGCTACGTTCACATTAGTGCTGAACTTCTCATCATTCTCAGCTCAATCTCTATTGCTCCTCCTTTGTTGTTTCGAAGTCTGCAGTGTGTTGGGACCCAGATTTTCAACCACTATTTGATTTTAGCAGTATTCACATGCCTAGGATGAAGTATGCTGTAGAAGTTCACCTGGAAAATTGTTTCTAGATCGAATTATTTCAGTCTGATGTCCTCCTCTGTAACACACTAAGACAATTCCCTGAAAAAAGCACTCTTCCCTAACTTAAATGAAGAGAGGGACAGAATAATACTATAAAAATATATGTCAGCAAAAGAGAAGTGCAGTAAACAGCTTAAAATGGAATCCAACTATATTCAACTTTTCTACTGGGAGGTATTAGGAGTAGGATTTCCAGAAGAGCGTAAGTAAGTTAGAATTTCAAATTATTTGAGAACTGTAGCTCATTGAGGTTCTTTTAAGAATCTCAACTGTATAAATCAAGCACTACTAAAACCTGAGATACATTCATATACTGTATTTATTGCATTTTCTTCATACGGTTGAATAGATTTTGTGGATAAAAATTATAAAAATCTTTAAAAACTGGATAAAATTGAGCGGGCTTTCTCAGTTTAAGAAATCAACTACTCAAAATGTCAAACTGAAGTACAAAACAGTCTGAAAGTGAACAGAAACACTCTGACAGCTCTTGATCATCTGTCAAGGATTCGGTCAGGTTGTGCAAGGATCAGGCACATGCTTTGGATGCAGAAATAATGGAGTCAGCTATGGGTAACACAAGTGTAGAGCTAGTCAGACTTTCATAAGTCACACACTGCTCTATATAGACGTACTTAAGCTATTTTTAATGTCAGCTGAGACCAGAAGTTGACACTTTCACAAAGTCTTAGCTCCTCATAATTCCAAGTTCCTCTTATTTGTCTCCAGTTTCTCTACAGCTAAACTTTGGGTATTTGCACTAGTTCTAGAGTAGAATCAGGTCTTACATGGAAGATTCTCATGAGTCGTGCTGATTCCAAGCTCCTTCTGTGAAAAGTCACCTGGAAATTTCTGACAGCACCCTTTTCACATCTTGTAGTAACCTTATCTGATGTGTCCTTTTTTTGAATCATCCCAATTTCCCATTATCTTTAACAAGTAGCAACCTGTATGCATGCACATTTTCCTTAGAAAAGTACTTAAATTTGAATTTCAATTAAAATATTTTTGTATAAAAATTTAAATTTTGTTAGAATTCATTTACCACCCTTTTACATGATCACACTTCTTTTGCAACACCCAGAAGGGAATGCTAGGTAGTGGATGGGGACCATCATGTCCTTTTATACCCCTTAGAACAGAGAACCCTGAGCTGGGGAGCAAAAATAATGAAATAGCATAATCTTCTCTGAATGGGGTTGGGATAGAACGCAAACAGTCTAATATGCAGTTTGTGCCCAAAGGGGCCAAGTGAAAAGATATTCCTGAGAGAGTGAACTAAGGGTTAACAGTGAAACTGCTTCTCATGCTGTCACTGGAAATAAATCTGGTATCATCTGTAAATCAAATTCCTGTAGATAAACAGACTAATCTACTGATTTCAAAGAAAGTCGGATAAGCCCCAGGAATTTGAACAATTCAAATATGTATAACATAAAGTTAATAAATAATGCAAGCTTCAATATCTCCACTGTTCATTGCAGCTATATGTCAGGCCCAGTGTTAAAGAGAGGAAAAAAAACTCTCGGAATACCCCATAACCCTCAGCTTCCAACCGACGATTGTTCACGGCAATTTGGAAGTCCAGGGTCAGCCTATACCCACTACAGTACGGTAAATCCTGAAGACGTTGATTTAAAAGAGCTATCTTATTTGGCACTCTCTTAGAGCTAATTTAAGATAAAAGGCCAGCTCTGCTCTCAGTTACGTAACTGTAAATCAGAGGAGTCTGACAGCCCTGAGGTAGTCTTACAACATGAGCCAACTAATGTCAAAATCCTTGCATTTGTTTTTTGATTTATCTGAGGAGCTTTTTTAATGATTAGAAGAAATCCATTTTCACAATAATATAGCAGATATTCTGTGAAATGCAGTTAATTTCCACTTCCCTCTTTAAGAAATTAGTGGTTAGAAGAAGGCCTGTTGACATAACAAGTTTCCAGTTCAGTACGAAAACATGATTTCAATTTTATTTTCAGTTTGACTTTGACAGGAATAATCCCACAAACGAAGTATTTACTTAAGTGTCTTCCTGGGCTTCAGTTTTGGCCAAAACTCATTAAAAGCAAATGGAACATTTTCACTGAGGTAAAACAGATTTTGAACCAAGATCCATTTATGGCGACAAGCATTGTATCCATCAAGTGAAAGGTAAAGTTAGCATGTACTAAAATCACTTAAATGCCAAATCTTCAAGTCACCCGGCCACCTGCATTTTGAACTGGATATTTAGGAAAAAGTTCCTCACTGAGAGGGTGGTCAAGCACTGGAACAAGCTTCCCAGAGAAGAGGTCATGGTCCCAAGCCTGTCAGTGGTCAAGAAGCATTTGGACAACGCTCTTAGATATATGGTTTACCTTTCAGGTTGACCTGTGTGGAGTCAAGAGTTAAACTCAAAGTTCCTCATGGACCCCTTCCAACTGGGGATAGTAGATGATTCTATAAACTGATTTCCAAAGTAGTTAAAGTGATAGTAAATTTTGCAAAGCTTAAGTCAGCTTCTTTGCAGATCATATATATCTATGTATATATACACATATATTTGTTATTATTATTATTTTAAAGATTAAACTTGGATTTCTGGTATTGTTTGTTGGTTGAAAAATCAGACATCCAAAATCTTTGCTAGGTTAACGCTCTGCTTTTTTGAAGGTTGATATTCCATAGCAATGTGTCTGGTGTTTCGGAGCCCAGGAAGGCAGGTAGAAAATTAAAGTAGCCTTGTAGCACGAAGTCAGCATGCTCTAATAGAAACTAATATTTCAGTTGCTAAGATTAATGCAGCCATTCTTTCATACTTTGTTTTGGATACTGATAAAGTGCCTCAGGCCTGGAAGATCTGACGATGAAGGGAAAGAAGATACAGAATAACTGCTTAACCAGATGGAATACCATTTCATCATTTCTTCCTCACAGGAAAAGTCAGAGGCAAAATAAAATCCTGTCACTGGGCAAACTGAATATTGTATTTGAGTGGTCACAGCATAGTACTTACTGCTATAAACAAAACCACTCTTTTTTTATCTTGTTTATTTCTGTTTCGGAATCGGAGAGAAACGGGAGCAGTTTTTGAGATAAATTCACTGAACGAAGGAAAAATTTCAGACATACCAACCTTTGAAGTTCTCAGTCGTGGAATGTACTTGCAGTGTTTATTTTGTGAATGAATCGTTTTGTTATCTAAGGTCCAATAGCCTGTTATCTACTGGATCAAATATCATTGGTATTTATTGTAGACTTCTTCCTCCCCGACCTACTGGACATGACTTTGTTCTTCTCACAATCGTTCTATTGTGTGGCACCTGCTGAATTGCTGCAGAGACTGGAGCTGCTGCCCCGTCTCCATCTGCTTTCCCACAAACACCGATTTTTGCGAAATGGACTTCAGACTCCCGAACGTGTAGCATACAGGGAATTTTCAGATGTCTGTAAATGTACTCTATTCATTTTGTCAGAAGCAGTTAACCAATTAAAATTGCCTTGAAATAAAAATCATAGAAGAACAGATGGGCCCCATTCATATTGTTTTCCTACTTACGAAGGAGTGTGGGAAAGCACTTAGCAAGCAATGAAAACTACTATGTTGAAAGAGATTTGAATAATGGTTATGAAATAGGTTTTCATATTTGCATGAGCTGAAATTCACACACTTGACAATTTACATTCAAAATACAAGCCATTTCCAGGATGTATATGGCTCATGGAGAATAAACACAAACACACAGTAATCTGCAACTGATGTGATTTACAGGGGTAGCTTCTCACAGAAAATATCATCTGTCCACTGGGACTTTTGCCATTTTATTGCTCAGACTACTCTCGTATCATATAACTTCTTCAAAAAGAAATAAGATTTTCTCCTGGGGACAAATATGCTAAGATGGTCATTTATTTAATTTTATTGGCAGTGTATTTTGTCACTTGGAAACTGTAAGGTCTTTTTTTTTTTTTTAAGATGGTGTTAAACTAGGTAGCATGTGTCATCTGCTGACAACTTCTGCTTTTTCCTTCAGACTCATTATTTACACCCAAGTTATTTCTTACCTGAATTAGCATTTTTCCTAGAAATTTTTGTGCCCTGTTTTTTGCTAGCGTAACCCTAGTTTTTTTCATGCCGCATATAAATAACAACAAAAATAATGGAAACTGCATTTATTATTTGAAAGAGTGGAGAATTTAAATATCCAGGTGGCATTTAATGAAGAATTATTGAATTTACAAGACTTGTGGTCTTTTAATGTATGATTGGGTAAAGATGACTTGATACTACAGGCACTCGTGATTCCCATTTCATAACCATAGAATACTAAAAGCTAGAAAATATTGATGTAATCCATCTGTTTGAATATACTGAAATAGAAGGCACACATTTCTTACTTTCCTTTTGGTTGTTACATATTTAATGGCACCATGTACCTAATAGTAGTTCTAATTTATTTTTATCCTCGGACAGTTGCAACTCTGTATTGTGTTACAAATATTTTTAATATCTATGAATCTTAAAAACCTGCCTTCCTTTCATCTCCGTTCACTTCTATTTCATCCATGGCTTTATAGAGTAATTTGCAATGATAAATCGGCAGATTAACCCTTATGCCTGAGAAGAACGTTATTGACCTTAGTGGTTCTACTTGCATAGGAACCTCCCTACTGGGACATCATTATGAACCTAGTACCATAAACTGCCTGAATAGATGTCACTAACTAATTATTAACTAGTCATTAACGAGCTAATGACATTAATAGATGTGATTAACTAGTTCCATTAACAGCCTGGATGATTCCATGAGTCACATTTTACTACGAATTTCTGGTGCATTAACGATAACCCATGGGCCCTGTAAATTATAACTATTTTATAGGTATCCATTTAGAAATCATGGTGTTAATCAAAGCGGCAGTCATTATCAGAGTCTTAAAAATGACCCAAGATTATCAGCGGTAAAGAACTCTACTCCTTGCCCAGAAACCTTGTACCTATACCTAACAAAATTCACTAGTGAACAGAGAGACATAAAACCAGTAGTGTTGTCAGAAATATTAATAAGGAGAATGCGTGTCAGTAACACAGAACTGCAGTGTTTCGGAGCGTGGGCAAATATTAGCTAATAAAGGCATGGGGTAAAATTAACTTGCACATCTGGACCAGAGTTTGTTCCCAGTTACAATAAACTCCAGAATAAAACCAGAAAATGTTCTCTCTATTTCTTTAAAGATTTTCTAAAATTAAACAGTGCTTAGTGACAAGAGTTACTAAAGGATTAGGGATGCTTATGATTTCTGTTCTTTGCTTGTTACATTGGTGAACCAGCACCTTTTTATAGTTTCATTTGTATATATGATGCCTAGCTGGATGTAAGAGGGGCAAGAGACACTTAGTAATAAAATGAGAAGTGTTTAAAAGAGCAAATCCCTGGTAGGCAGAAACTGCAGTGCAGTTTGAATGACAAAAAGCGTAACCAGAAATCAAAACATTCCTTAATTGTTTATTTATGATACAAATGTTAATTGCCTTATGCCTTACATGGACTGTACAATAGGACAGGTTAATTGGGCTGAGAAATGGCTAGCTCTGGAGGTGCAGGCTCAGAATAATTAAAACTCCTGCATCATGTTAACAGAACTCTCCTGTCGTTTGGGCTCCAAGGCTATTGCTTTGCATTTTCTTTGCTTTCTCTTTCTGTTAAATAGTATGCGATTTCTACCACAAATGAAGAAATCCAAGGACAGAGCTTTGGCTGACTACCGATATCATGTGAGACAGATTTTCCTGTGGATTTGAATGCATTGTGGGGAATGAAAGGACTACATCAGTCTGAATGACTTACAGCGATCCTTTCAAAGCCTTATTTGCATCTGCCAGTACTAAACCAGACAGCAGGAGCCCGTAGTACTGCCAGGAAATAAAGTGGCCTCTAATTGCTTATATGTTGATTGCAAGCTTTTCAGAAACACATCCATCACAGAAAATATCTCCTAGGTCGCTGAGCAGTGCAATGGTCACATGCCCACTTTTAAGAAGGGCAGCCGAAAAGAAAGATGAGGGCTCACAGGGGTGGCTAGGCAGGAAAAAAAAAATAAATTAAAAAGTGGAATCTAATTCTCACTGATCCTTATTCCCACCAAGGTGGCTTTACAGCACACCAGCAGCATAAAAAAGGATGAAGGAGGTGTAAATTACAGTTATAAGTACAGTATGGCGATACAGGGGTGTCAAAGCAGCGTAAAAGACCTTTCTTTATTGCAGGCAAGGATTTGATGACTGCTGTTCTCATAGTTGTACCTGAGCAACCCTGAAACTATCTGCAGCAAAACAGAGCCCAGGGAGGCTAACACCGGCCACTTACGAGGCAGCGCTTTGCTAGCACTGTTTATAATGACTCACCTCCTGCTTGCTCTAGCAAGCTTGTTCAAAGCCAATACAAGCTGCATTGCATAAGCCCCAATCAATTTTTTTTCCGAAAAGTAGGATTGTCCTCGCTGTGTGTAAGGACCAGGTCCATTAAGTGCCAAAAAAAATTTGAGCTGGAGAGGCATGAAGAAGAAACCTGAAGAGAAAAAAAAGGTTGGGATCAAAAATCAAAGGGGGAAAAAAAACCCCAACCTTAACAAGAGAAGTGGAATACACAGTTGTCATGAAAAAGAGCTGTGGGTCAGTCAACTGTTTCGCACAGGACTCTGTCCCTGATGGGACAGCTTCACCTTGATTAACACGGGGGTGCCTTTAGTTCTCTGGAAGTTCCATTCTCTCGGAGGCTGAATGGAAACACCTTAGAGAGATAAGCTGGCGTAAGGAATTTAATTAGGAGATTTTAAACCTTTCCTGTCCAATTTTTCCACAAGACAGAGCATTCTATCCTGGTTGAACATAAATCAAATAATATCTTCGTTCTGGAAGGGACAGAAAGAGAACCTGGATTTATATGTGGCTGAGAAAACTACATTTTCTCTTGTCACATTAAGATGAAGACAAACCCATTGTGTTCGTATGGTTTTGTTCCTTCTTGCTACTGAAGGACACAGTTACATAGCATTTTCTGCTTCATTTTGTTAATTAACTCACTGGTAAAAGGCAAGACATCATGAGGAACCACTGCGTCCAGTGTGCACTTTTGTACATAGTAATATCCCATACACAAAACTATGAACTATGCACTTGCTGATTCAATGTCTTGACTGTATTTGGAATAATCACTTTCTCAGTTTTATTTGCATGTGTGTTACTGGTCTTAGAAATGGAGACAAGGCTCATGTATTTTCATTTGCAACTTTTGATCAAAGCAGGTTTCTGGTAGGTGTAGAGAGTTCTTTCCGGACCATGTTCTTCTCAGTGTAAATCATCTGGTGATCATCCAAAACTTATCATTGTTTTATGCAAATAGATTCAAGAATACAGCCAGGATACAGTAACCCACAGACTTCCCCTCAGCTCCTAATTCAGTAAAAACAGAGGATAATTTACACATCTTCTGCATTACTATCTACAGGCCAGCGTTTCTCTTCAGCACTCATGTACAATCTTGCTGGATCACCTTCTTCAGGTGTGCTTGTGGTGTGTTCATTCACTAAGGTGGTTTTGGACTCCCCATCCCTTCATCAACCAGATTAGAAATGACCCCTTTGTCATGAATTTGCTTGGGTCTGCAGAAAGGAGTTGTCTTCCCACGAAAAATCAAAACATGGGAGAAAAAGACGCTGGTTTGCTGCATTTTTCCAACATAGAATTGTGGTCTGGCTAGTGTTTTTACTTTTGGAAATGCAAATGCTCTCTAAAAATAGTTTCAGGTAATACTGGCAAATACAAGTATGAAATATCAATAGCGAAGTTGGGGGACCTGCAGGTGGCTCCTCTTCTACTCAAGTTTCAAAGTCATTGAGACGTACAACTTCTTTTCCCTGCACATACTTGTGGTCACTGGGAGGCTTCAGCAGAGAGGCAGGTGTTTTATGTACATTTTCAGGGTAGCATCCAACTCCTTCCTGTTTATACCAGTCAATAAGACAAAGGCTCCATTTACTATTCAGCATTGCAGCAGCTCCAGGCTTTTGTCTCTGTGGTTGGGAGGTGCGAGCTTCTCATTTTCCACCGAATCCCAGACAGTCTGGTAAAGGAATAGTATAGATGTTGACTTCAAATCATAATGCACACACAGATATTCCAGAAAGACAGAGTTTGCTGTGCACATAGTTCCAGGGGAAAATAATTGCTTCCATATGAAAAGGTTGGCCAAAAGACTCACCTAGACTTGTGAAGGAGATACCATCCTGATAAAAAAATTACCCTGAACATTTTTTCACATTATTACTGGGTTTATGTTTTTAATCATTCTGCAGTCGGGTGGAAAACCTCTTTGATTCTTGGTTGCATTTTTTTGCACGCACGCGGATGTCTGTGAGGTACACCTTAGCAGTTCACCGCCCAGCCACTTCCAACCCGTATTTCCGAGCAGAGACAGTAACCGAAAGCAGGGAACGTCTCTCTTACCCACTCCTAGGTACAAAAAAGGAGGAGAAAGAGGAACTTTCAAGGCGAAATCCTCAAGAACAAAATTTAAATGAAGGACAAAGCATTTTGTCACTATTCAAATCATGGTGAAGGCTTTTCCTGTTTATTTCATACCAATACCCGTTTCTGAAATAAAATGGGAAGTGGATTAGAAACAATGGATTATATAAACACAAGGTTAGTTACTACGTGTCTTTGATGTGCTGAAATTAAAAATGCTAAATTAGAAATGTAACAGATCATTTCAAACAGATATAAATCCTGACTTTTAAAGTAATAACCAGACCCCACTCTTTTTGCTTACTGTTGCAGGAACAAGCTGATACTGCAGAGCTTAGAGAACTGGATGGCAAGAATTGGATGGCAAGAAGGTACCACTCCTTAGGCAGAGATGCTCTTTTCCTCGGGAAATCCGCACTGTGCTTTGGCTTTCTGAAGTAGTTACCTAAAAGTACCTGTGTGAGATTTCATTGGATTACTACTTATCCTGTTTTAGTGCAGTCAGCTATGGACATGAATTATACATTTGCATCGAGAAACTTATTATTTAATATTTTGTTCCAGCGAATCTAAGTGAATAATCTGCATGGAAAGACCCCGGTTTCTGCTGTCACATCACCGTTCTGTGGTTTTTCACGTTGAGCAGCAGAGAGAAAAAGAGCAGAAATAAATTCTGTGATTTCTCAGCACTGGTTACATTAATTAACACTTCACTGCATGAACTACAGTGCACCCCCCCCACACATGCTCCCGTGTCTCATTATTTCCATTATCTAGCATTCATTTAGGCTTCACAACATAGCATACAAAGATTACAATGTTAATTTTTAAATGAAACCCAAAGGCAAGTTTAATTTTAAACAGCATTAATTTTCATGGTGAAAGACTTCAGCGGCTTGTCTTATGCGAGGATGCTGATATTAAATTTGCTATTTAATAAAGACTGATGAACACATGGAGGGAAGTTTGTCAGTGAGGGTTTGTCAATTTTGCTTCCTTTCCTCACAAGTTAATGACATTTGCTCCATAGACCGTCCCTAATGATGCAAAGGAGATCTGGCGTTGCACAAGTTGCGGCTGCTGTCTTAGTTCAGCGGTATTAGGCAATCATACAAGTGTGGCACATTAGAAAGAGATGAGCAAGACTTACTGAACTAAAATACAAAGTTGGCAATTTGTTAAACAAAATGAAAGGATGCCTATGTGCAATTTATTTTTTTTTTTCTTTTGGGGGATGAGTCACACTTCAGGAAAAGTTCCACATTTCAAAGGCAGCACAAAATAACCCCAATGGGAACAACATGGGAGCAAAGCACTCCATACCAGCTGCACCTGAAAGACCATAAAGGGTGCCAATGCCTCTCCTGTTCCAGTCACAATACCCCCAAAATATGTATTTTAGATTAAAATCACGGAATCATGAAAAAACATTTGGCTTATTCAGTTTAGGCCTTAGACAAGATCAACGATACAAAGACTATACTGAGGTAAGTTTGCTTTAATTGCCCCCCCCCCCCAAAAAAAAATCAACCATATTTAGGTCCTATAGACAAAAGCAAAAGGAAGATGTTTTATTTATTTGCTTTTATTCTGTGTAGCTCCAAAGCAACCACCAGCGGGGAAAAAAAGGATAACTGTTCCCATGTGAACATAATCCTAGACAGCTGAAAACTCATATGAATTTATTTCATTGAGTTTTGGCCATAACTCCATAAAGAACACTTGTGAGTCTCTAATGCTCACACATACAGATTAAAACCATATCTCTAATGTCTCTTGGGACACATCAAAAACTTATTTGGGATCTCATTTGATTGATCTGCAATGAAGCTGTGTGTACTACACATACTTTGATTGCCATTACTTTCCTCTGGGTAGGTAAGATAAGACGATACCATAGGAAGCCTTTGAATTGAGACTGTATCACAAAGTAAATGTTTCAGAAGTAATCAAATTAGTTCAGCTATTCTTTCAGGAGGGCCTACTAAACACCACGTCTAGTGCTAGACTCATAAAAATAGATGGTAAGGTATTGCAAACACTCCAAGTGGCATTACAAGATCATATTTTGGTCCTTAAAAATCATTTTCCCACAGACACATGACTGCAGTTTCACCAATGACAGTGGGAATTATTCACTGATATCAGTGCCTGGAATGTGGCTCACTGCTACCATAATATTTGCTTTCACATTGCTTCCAAAAATGGAGTGAATATTGCAGTTTTTCCTATCAGGCTTTTGTATATGCTGGATTATTTATTTTTTTTTTTAATTTAAATTAACTAATCATATAAACTGCTCCTATAGTGCCTATATTTTACAAATTCTTTAAAGAGACAGGCACATAAGTTTCTCTCTGGTAAAGCCAGAGGCCGTGTAAATAAGCTGCAATATGACAGTTTGCTTCTGTAAGAGCCAGGTTACGACCAGATCATAAAATCAGAATAAACTTAATCTCCCAACTGAAATGATAGACATGCTGATGCTTGTTTTCCCACTCTTAATTATATCACACACAGTCAACTCAATCCAGCCATTATGTGATACACTAACTGTTTTCAGACCCTTCCAGAACGAAGATGTTCAAGTAATTAAGAAGAAAATAGACTAATTTACCCCTGTTTAGGTTGTTCTCATCCTACTGGAACCCCATACATTCTGTGAATGTGAGATAGGCGGTGCACGTGAGCCCCAGATAGGGGCTGTGTGCTCCAAGTGTGGAAAGAGGGCAACGCTTTAAGCTCTTGGGTGGCAGAGATAATAACCAGACAGGTCTTATACAATGTACTGCTATGGAGATAAAATGTCACAGGACTGTTGCACAACTTCTGAATAATAGGACATTAAGGTATGCAGATACCTTGCATAAAGAGAAAAAAAGAATGATGGATCGATGAATGGGAGTTTAAAAATAGGAAATCAGACTTTTTTCCTTCCTGTATGAAAGGAAAGTTCCCTGATGGTGAGGTTATTCATTACACCAGGACAGAAGCAATTTGTTCAACTATAGCTTAGGTAGTGTCAGCACTTTCATTATAAATCCATTTCTAAGAGGTCTAAAGCCCGACTGTAATAATTTTTTCAGGCCTGAAACATTTCCTTAAAGGTCTCTCCCTGAGCATCAAAAAAAATATCATAGACTTATGTGTAACTATTAGTCTCATTTTCTGGTTGAAAGAAAATAATACCAATTTTAATGATAGCGCTTTGCGACACCGAGAGGGTTTCCTTCACTCATTCTTTTAAATATGTTTCAGCTGACCCAAGTTTTTCCTTACTGGGTTGTCCAATGGCTTTATTTTTTCAGACATATTTAGAAGCAATAAGGGGCGGCTGAACTGTCCTCTATCCAATCCTTCTGCTTTCCATTTTCCCCCCTCTCCCCAACAACTTTAGGCTCTAATGAGCAGGTAGCTTACAATGACTTTTTACCTCTATAATGTGTGCGGACGCTCAGCTTCTGCTTCTAAAAATCCATGAGTAGCTGAGTTTATTCTGGTAACAGCCTGTAGTTTCCCGAGGTTAATATTCAAAGTTATGCTTGCAAAAGTCTCACTGTATTTTGCCCTCTCTGCCGTGCCACTGAATCTAAAAGAGAGTAGAGGCTGGTGGTAATCAGGTGAAATCTGTCTTCCCACAGGTTAACATTTACAGTCCTTAAAAATGTGTTCACGGAATTTTCAGAGTGGGAAGGGACCTCTAGAGATCATCTAGTCCAACTCCCCTGCCAAAGCAGGATTGCCCAGAGCACATTACTCAGGACTGCATCCAGGCGGGTCTTGAAAATCTCCAGAGAAGGGGACTCCCCCACCTCCCTGGGCAGCCTGTGCCA